>VXBH01009193.1:304380-354428 GCA_013400035.1 Rynchops niger
TTTTTAGGAGGCTGATTACAAGTGGATCCATATGACAGCTAACAAGACGAACTAAAACAGGCACCATTAACAATCTGTGCTGGTTGCAGATTCCTAATGATGGTCAACAGAATGCTTGCATTCAGGTAACAGGCACCATCTTATCACTTAAAATGCAATATAGTTAAATACAAGAGCAGAACACAAACCCCACAAAATATTCATCACGGTGCTTCTTCCCCAGACTTCACCGCACCCCAGCACTATTGTCAAGCCGTTTCAGGAAATTGAGTTATTTGGCACCCACGGCAGGTTAAGTGAGAACAGAAAGTGCAAAAGTAGTCCACTAACAAAAACTCCATTCACTCCATTGAGTGGAAGTTCAGGTCTTTTATTTGAAACAGCTCAAATACAGTATTCAATGAAGCAGCTAAACCAAACTTGACTACCTTAAACAGCTGATGCATTACTGAAAATTGTCATGTTAAAGCTCTACATAAGCTGAGCCAATGGCCAGACTCACCCGTGGTGCAATTCCTTTGACTTCAATGGAGTTGTGTTGGCAACCACCTCAGCTGTACTTGGCCCGGTGCCATTATTTATGCAAGGCTGTGCTGTGTGTCTTCTCTTGATAAATGCCAGCACTGTAGAGCTCTCAAAAATAAAGAAAAAAGCATTCTTCAGTAATCACAACAAGAGGAGAAACGCAGACGCACAAACTGCAGCAGAGCAGATAAACAAGAATGTACAGCTGTGCTATATACAAGCACTTAGCTGAAGTCTTTTCTTGCATTTTAAAGAAAGATTTTAAAGTCATAAATAGTATGAGCTTCTTTCTAGTAAATGAACTACAATTTGAATCTTTCGACTCTGCTTTGAGTCATAATTTTTCAATTAAAAATGGAAGAGGGGGGACACAGGGACTGACTGAGTTCCTATATAAAGCCTCCAGCCCTGAGTTTAACAGACTTCAGGGGGGTGCAGGACTTGCAAATATACTATCACAGCTTTAAATTTTGAAATATTTACCACTGCTACATTATATATGGAGTAAAGCAAAAGCTTCAAGGCTCAGAGAAATATGATTATCAGTTTACATTCAGGTAACATGCCCATCAATTACAGTTACTACGGGCTTTAGAAAGCCTTTAAATATAACTGTGAAGGCTCTAACCTACTATTTTACTGAATTGGTGTAAATGATCTCCATACACTTGTAAGGCAGTAGAAGGCATTAAGCAGCACCTACAAAGCAGACTGTGGCACCTGATTCTCAGAAGCTGACCAAGATGAAAGGAATGTTGCGTCAGCAGATAGCATGGCTGAGGAGCAGTAAATGCAAATTCCTCTGGAAGCTCCATAAAGACAACATCTTCCAGTTTCCATATGTTGGAGCTTTTTTTAAACAAATCAGTCTCTGTGTGTGTGTGTGTGTGTGTATTTATATATGTATGTATATATATATGCATATGTATGTGTATACATGTAAGATCAGTTGACCTTTTTTCTTCACATTTATTTCAACCATAATAATTTATAAAAATTAGATGTAGCTGGAATCAACGAATGCATACTTACACATCATTCTTTTGTCTGCTTAAAGACAATGGTTAACCTTGTACAGCCACATATGCAAAGAAACTGTTGTGCCTTCTTGACATGGTCACCTGCTCATGGTAATAAATGAAAATATGCAAGGGCTGTTTTTTTAAAATAAAAAATCCAACCTCTGAAGAGCGTGAAAGTAGGTTTGTACTCAGTATTTCTTAGTAACTCATAAAATAGCTAAGTAAAGCAGATGGGGAAATCAGTAGTCTGCCAAAAAGTATCGTCATAGTAAGTTTAGATGAACATAGATTCTACGAGAATACATGAAGGCATATTTCAAACAATGAACAAGAAAGTTGTAAAGCAAATATTTGCTGAAATCTGATGCCACTAAATAGCTTTATTGCCTTGGGCAGCCTATTTAACTGCTGCCTTAGTTTACCCATTTACAAATATACGGATGTATCTCCTTATCTGAATGAATAATTTTCACATAAAGGTAGAGAGTTTATGATGGAAGGGACCTTTGGAGATTATCTAGTCTAACTCCCTGCTCAGAGCAGGGCCAACTTTGAAGATGTCAGATCCAACTTCAGAATTAAATCAGGCTGCTCAGGGCCTTACCTGGTCAAGCTTCGAGTGTCTCTGTCTCCATCTCCGCCACACTCTCCCATCAGGCAGCTGCAGGCAGCAATAAGGGCTCCCTCACTCCAGACGGATCAAGCCCAGCTCTTGCAGCCTCTCCTTGTATGCACTGTGTGCTCCAGCCCTGACCAGCACAGTGGCCCACCACTGGGCTCCTGTCTTGGACTGAGGAACCCCAAACTGGTTACAGTACTGCACATGCCATCTAATCAGTGCCAAATAGGGGAAGAATCTCTGCCCCCAGCCTGCTGGCTGCACTCCTGCTAACAGCCCAGGACAAGCTCGGCCATCCCTGCTGTGAAGACACGCCACTGACTCGTGTTCAGATTGCTGTGCTCCAACCCAGATGCAGTATGGGGCACTTGCCCCCGCTGGACTCCCTAAGGTTGCCTGCTGGCCCATTTCTCCAGCCTGTTGAGGTCCTTCTGAAGGGCAGCCCTGCCCTCCAACACATTGACCACTGCCACCAGTCTGCTATCATCTGCAAATTTCCTAGCTGTGCCTTCTCTGCCATCACCCAGGTTGTTAATCACAGAATCTTCATGGTTGGAAAGGGCTTCTAAGATCATCGAGTCCAACCAAACAACCTACAGTCTCTGCTACTAGAGCATGCCCTGAAGAGCCACATCTAGACGTTTCTTAAACACCTCTAGGGATGGTGACTCAACCACCTCCCTGGGCAGGCTGTTCCAGTGCCTGACCACTCTTCCAGTAAAGTAATTCCTCCTGATATCTAACCTAAACGTCCCCTGCCGCAACTTCAGACCATTTCCTCCGGTCCTGTCATTATTCGCCTGGGAGAAGAGGCCAACACCCACCTCTCTCCAACCTCCTTTCAGGTAGTTGTAGAGGGCAATGAGGTCTCCCCTCAGCTTCCTCTTCTCCAAGCTAAACACGCCCAGCTCCCTCAGCCTCTCCTCATATGACCTGGTCTCCAGACCCCTCACCAGCCTGGTAGCTCTCCTCTGGACACATTAAAGAGTACTGGATCCATGGGCCACTGAGCAGGAGAAGCAGGGCTGCTCCACAAGGGAAGATGTACCAGTAGTAGAGGGTGGCCACAACCTGAGCAGGGTGCAGCCCCCCAGGTTCCAAGCAGGACTGGTCTGGTGACAGCAACAGGGTTTTTTCACAGCCCAGTAAACGTCAGACCAGGTGAGGTAACGAATCAGGTCTAGGGTCAATTCGGGAAGCTCAGTGCCTGACTGAGGGCAGCAGGAGCTGGAGTTGAGCACATACATAGGCCTGGGCTCCTCCATGGCACCACTTGGGTCATTTCCTCAGCTGAAATGGTGCCCTGAGGCTAGGGGCAGAGGGTACTTGGTTGGAGGTCCTAGTGCGGCTGGCTGGGTGAATTAAAGCTGTCCCCAGGGTCCTGATACCTTGAGGAACACCAGTAGTGACCAGCCTCCAGCTCAGCTTCATGGTGCTGATTACAACTTGGTGGTCCAGCCAACTTTATCTTATCCAATCCAAGATATATTCTGAAGCATTCAAAGCCTCAAAATAACTGCAGAAATTTTTAAGTAGTATTTATGTAAGAAAGAAGTACAACTTACGGTTTTCTATTCTGACCAAAAGATTTACTTATCTAAATTATCAAAATTTGAACTTGCTGTGACAGAGAGTTCCTGTAGACTGATGTCAGAGACCTTTTAGCAAGAATGTATTTATTATCACAATGTACTTACGTTGCTACCAGACAGAAGATTTAGGCAGGGAATAAAAAAACCTTAATTTCATCAGCTGATGTGACACTCCGTTGCTTCTTCCTATTTAAAAAGAATAAATGAGAAGATGGTATATTTAACTAAAGAACAAATCAGTACTTGTCATTTTCTTCAGTTAAAGCAAAAGTCCCTTTCTTCCTTTCTTAATTTCTCTATTGCTATCCTTCACCAGATCATTCAGCTGAAACATGGTTATGTATCACTCAACACAATCATGCTTATCAGCACAACACGATAACCTCACTTTTTTATGTTTTATGGAATGTGAAAGGGACTAGCAAATGACCCCAATGCTGCTCCTGCAATGTGAATATTTATTTTTTTTAATGTGGTGCTCTCCTTAAAATATCTAGGTAGCCAAGATTGTGTTAAATTACAGATGCTTGTCAGCAGAAATGTAATGTGGCCCAACAGTATTTAGAAACAGAACATCAGAAGTGGAGGACAGACCAAAAAATCCATTGTCCATCCCACAAAGCCACTGAAAGCAGCTCTTCAAAAAGAAGTATTAGCCTATGAATTACGCTTTAGGAACTCTGAGTTTACAGCAGAAAGGCTCAGCTAAGTAGCTTACTGTTTCTCACAGGTTCCAGCTCTCCCGTCTGGCACCTGCATAGCATCATGCTCTCTTCCGCTAGCTTCCTCCCAATAACTTCAGCTCTAGTGATGTGCAGGTACTGTAAAAACAGATTTGTTTATTTTACCTCCTTTTTACTAAGCTCCTGGAGTGCCGCCTTGCTGAGAATATTTCTGACAGGTTTGCTGTTCCCATTACATCAAATGCACGCACATTATTCTTCTCTATCTTTTGCAGACAAGAATGCAAGAATTTCACCCTAGAAAATGAGCTGCTCTTCTGGCTGCTCAATACTATTAATCTACAGTAGTGTAATAGTCTATAATCAAACACATTTTTTTCTACTATATGAATTTCTGGGCAGACTAACAAACTAGTTTTTTATCTTCCCAGTGATTTTGACAGAAGTAGTTAAATACACCTTTCAGGCTTTGTCCAAATATGCTTTTTATTTTTGATGACTATATTAATGGTGTGTAGCTTAAAAACATAGGACTGATAAGAGACTTCCAGGTCAGTAAATCTGATCTCCTGCTATTGTAAACAAGGATGCCATACAATCCTGCTCAGAAATGTATGAAATTTCTTTTTACATAGATTTTCTGTTTTTAAAATCCCCCATTACCACTGAAAGACACACCTGAAGCTTACATCATCTTCTGCTCTCCATCCCAAATGTACTCAGAGCCATTGAAAAAATCTGTGTTTCTTGTACATAGTCCTTTCATTTAGCTCTCTGGTTTTATTCTTCTCACTCCTTTCCTTCCCTTTCCTCCTACATCAAGTGATATAAATAGAGGACTTTCAGCCTCCTTTCAAAGAGAAAGACTCCTCCCAAATTGCCTCTCCTTCTCTTCAGTTTTACGGTTCACCTTCCATGACTGCAGAAGACCAGGACTGTTTATCGTGTCACAAATGTGGTCTTCTCCATAGCCAGGCAGAAAGGTATTAATGATTCCCTAAGCCTTTTGGAAGTATTTTGCCTAACGCATGCAGCTTTTCCATGGCCACAGCTTAACTGTAACTGTCTTCTGTGTGTGCCACAGCTACAGTTTGGCTATAAAACCCAATTCTGTTGAGAGGGGGAAGTGTACGCTCAGAACTATCTGAAGCTGAGGAACTGCTGCAGCTAGTAGAGGCTGAGGAGATTTTGTTAGCACCTAGGTTGATGCTGGGTGAGAAAAACACAGTGATGTAGTAGGAGAGTAATTTGTAACACTATATGGCTTTTACACGTTAAGGTTCTTAAATTTAATGACAGTGGGCGTAGAGTTACAAAATCTTAGATTATGCAGTTCAACACTGCTGCAAATTAAAAACAACCACCAAATACTGTTACCTTCTGACAGATGCCTGTCCAGTGGGCCGAGTAAAGCACATTGGTCTCAGCCCAGTTCTCACCTGTAAAGTCATCTTCACAAAAATCTTCATACTATAAATTTGCACTAAGTGGTGATTGTAGATGAGACAAAGATTGAGTAGGTGTTTTGCGCCACATCTTTCATGCCTATAGGCAATCCATCCTGGTCATGGTTGAGATATTTTGCTGAGAAGTAAAGACAGGGGTGTTTATCTTCCCTCCCTGTACCCAGCTGTCTTCTGGAGAGGAGCAAATAGAGATGAAACGCTTTCCAGACAGAAGTTAGTCAGGTGAACTCATTTTGCTACAAGTTCTTCTTATACGCTTATATCTCAGAATATGTTTGCAGAGAGATATACACATTTTTCAAAATTTAACACTGTTATTGAAGGTGTCATGTGAAAATTTTACCATTTACAAGCAAGAAAGCTTAATAGACGGGGGTGAGGCGGGGGGAGAAGAGGGAAGGGTTTAAGTATATGAACACATAATAAAATTGTAGAAATCTCATTTACCTTTCCACAGATGCTAAACCCTAAGTGTTGGCTTTCCAGTCTTTTCACACTCCCAGAACATTATTTTGTGCATGACATTATACTTAACTTAGATGCACACTCATTTAGAAGTCTAACACTAAGATATACACATTTTAGCCTCACAAGGTGTCTTTAAATATCAACTAAATTAATATTTCATTGTCTAAGCATTTGATTTATTTGTTTGCTCAGCATTTTGTATTTTATACCTCTTCACACACACAATTAAAATGCATGAGAAAGGATGAAAGAAATGCAAAGGTTATTTTTTTGGGGCCCCTAGAAATATTACCCACAAGACTTCCATTTAAATTCATAAGGAGATTCTTACTTTTCCAAATTTCATCGTTTGTTTTCTCAAATAATATAAGTAATTCTTCGGCCAGTAGAACAATATAAAGAAAGACGTAAAAAAATGTTTTGCTGCTTCATTTTAACCCTTTGCTGGATCTTCTGTGCATTTTCCCTCCATTCTTTTCTCTGGCAACTGCCTAAGCAGAAAATCCCCAAAGTTGCGTAAACCTTCCACTCAAACTTCTAAGTAATTGATCTGAAACATTCAGGAGATGAGGAGAGGTAGTTAGTAACAGTGGTGCAAGGTTAGGACAAGAAAGCATTCGAAAAGCATGCAAGGGGTATAGAAGCTCTAATGAAAGAGAAAAAGCTGAGGCAGGAATACAGTCTGTGTATTGAAAGAGATGAAAAAAGAAACAATAAATCTGTAGCATTATAAGAGCTCTAAAAGAAAGAAGATTAGTCCAAAACTAAGCTGAAATACAAAAAGCACAGTAAGTAGCGTATTTAGCTGGAAAAAAATTGCCTGTTGACAATAGTGGGAGTTACAGGAAAAAGAAAATAAAATCAGATTATATCATGGTAACTGAAGGAAAAAAGTGACCTAGAGACAAAAAAATTACCAACATAAATTAATGTGTTGATAAGGCTGCTACTCAAATGTGATTGTCTCATTCTTGGCCTGTAAAAGAATTAACAGTATTAACAATAAAAGTTACATGTACAATGAATGGCAAAATTATATGCAAACTTCAAGGTGAACTTTTTGAATTACAGGGCTTGTAAGGGCAGCTGCAGCAAGTTGACATGCCAAGCTTATTAGCATTCAACAATCCCTGCATGAGCAACATTCCCTTTTGTACTGTGAACTCAAACTTTTACAGCTCCTAGAATGATTTTCTTCAGAGTGCTGGGTTGCTGGGGGGGCTATTATTTTCAATGGATAAAAGAAATTGAAAAGTAAAGGACTCGCAATCTAAACAAAAGCTAGCTAACAGGCTCCTTGCTAAGAACCCCATGGTCTTATTTCTGAAGCCTGTTTAGAGAGTTGGAAGACAAAAATTTTCAACAAGATCATTCTTAAATATTTGTCAGATTGCAGATGAATGTATTTGCTAGGGGAAAGTATGCTGGTCAGTATCAATAAAAGTATCCTGCATACTTATGAAAGGAAATCTCTGATGTAGAAGTGCCAACTACTTATGCAGGAAGCACAATTTACCTCCCTTGGCACAAAATAAAAATCAATTTTATGACTAATTTTTAAAGAATTGGATTACCTTATCTGCTTCTAGAAGTCTTTAGTTTTTTTCCTTATAAACACATGCTGACAAGAACGTGATAAAACATTGAAAAGATTCAAAACAATCATTTCAGGTACCGTTGTATCACTGAATGATACAATAATTCACAAGTTATGAGATATCAAGCCAGACCTGCTACCGCTCCATCTATATGTATCAGAGATTTTACAGAACACAGGCTTAAACCTTAATGCATTTACTTTAGGCCATTTTGTGTTCTGAATAGGACTTATTTTTCCTGAGGAGTCTTTGGAGGTAGGCTATATCTAAGCACAGATTTACAAAAGGCTATTTAGCAGGTTTGGGCAGGACTGATTCTGGTTGTGGTTTGATTTTGCACTTACCTACACTGATGACAACCTAATACTTGTTATGAATCAAACCTGTGGGGTTAAGCCACTTGAACAATTATTAGTTTAAAGATGTACAGACTGTGGATTCCATATTACCTTTGGATAACCTGAGAAGATCATGGCCTGACAGAAATATCTATTTCACTACTTAAGCAGGTTAAATTCAGTTTAACTGGTACACCTTTGTCTTTAATGCCTGCTGCAATTCATTACCTTCAATCATGGTGTGTAATAACCTATTGTGCAAATTATACTTTTTTCATTTGTCTGTAATTCATCATTTTTATTTGATTTCAGGTATAAAATGAAAAGTACCAACCAACAAAATTACTAAGGACCATAATGACCTAGTGCAATGTGGCCATTCATCATCAGTCCCAAGTTTTACTCTGCATAGATCCTACAAATAGTTTCAATTAATAGCTTTACACAAGTACTGCTGTAAAACATACATTAAACACTGTGCCTGATTCTGAGGGCTGCTGAGTTTGAATTATATAACAGTGGGTAGTCTTTCATGCCACCCAGTGTGGATCAGAAGCAGCACTGATTCAGATTCGGCCCAGTCAGCCCTATTTAGGAAAGTCTTGGCCCCAAAAGTCTCTGCGCATAGAAATGTCTCACACAATTCAGCAAGAATACATTGAATAACTGTGGCTCCCAAACTAGAAATGCCAGCTAGGGCACGCAGAAAGAGGAGAACACTGAAGAGGAGGAGGAAGTAGATACTCTTGTATGATACTATTTCCATACATGCTAACTATTTGCAATTTACATTTGTCAATAATAAGGGAAGAGAGATGTCCATAAGCAAGAGGACAACCTTAAACACAGAGTTACCTACTGGATAGCACAGAAACCCCTCCACTCAGAATTATTATAACAGACTCATATACGTATATCTAGTTTGCTTATTTTGGCAGCAATTTAGTTTCTTAAATTACTGCTGTTACCAGATCCCCACACAGATTCCTCATTCAGAGCACAGATAACAAAGTATTGATCATCCTCCGCTGAGATGTGCATACAATTAATTAAGAAGCCCCAAAAAGGAGATATTAAAGGCAAGCCATGACAGGCAGCATTGTACATATGCATGGCATGTCCCCGTTTCCAAAGTGTCTATTGAATATTTGAACACTACACCGCTAAAAGTGAGGTGCCATTCCTAGATGCGTGCCAGCTAAATTGTATTTAAATTCACTGGCTGAAGCAACCAAATACACCTACCACACGCCACAAATAGGTGTTCCTTTGTAAATAAAATCTCTTTTGCAACAGCATTATCTTCTTATAAGTGGTTACAAAACATTAAATAAGTAGCTATACCAAACAATTCTCTTTTTGCTTCTTTCTGGACGAATGCTTAAAATTATGCTAAGGCATTAGCAAACAATATATTTTAATTGCAACTGCTGATTAAAAAAACACCAAACTTTTTCTTAAAGATATTGAATGCTCTCTGTAGAAACACTTCATTTTGTATGAAATACTTTATAGCATCACAAAGCCCACCAGCACATCAGTTGCACAAAATATTTCTGGATCAACGTGTAGCAGCATGCTTAGTAACCAACGAATTAAGATTTTGCAACTTTACCTTCTAACATTTGCCACATGTACTGAAAGACACTAAACAAAACAAGGCATATTGGACTGTCACTATTTAATATGACGGCCACAAATTTACACTGCGGTTGATTTAACATATTTTATTCTATTTTTGTGTAAGCTGTTCTGTCTCTTTTTAGTGATATAAATGAACACAATCTTAGTGCAAGCACCGTGCTGCATAAAGATCAGGTTTCATGTGTACATGTAATTGTTAAACTTGGCCAGGATTTTTTTCAGACAAAAAGGGAAAAAAATAAGCCTCTTCTCACAAACTTGTAGTGGTGACCTATCAGCTCCAGTAAAACTGTTCCATGATTTCAGAGACCACAGACAAATTCAGAGGGACACTGGAGAGAAGGAGAAAGAACAGAGGGGCTCAAATCAACAGCCAATGGTTAAGGTAGTCAGTTGGACCGGTTTTCCCACATCCAGGTATTTGAGTAATTCAAAACTATGAATCTTTATCTCTTACCTCCAGGGAGGGAATCTTAACCATGAAGCAATTCCCAATTCTAGGCTACACTCCACACTATTTTGAAGGAGAAAAAAACCAAAAGCTAACTACTCTATTCCATTAAAAAGAGTAGCCAGGTAAAGAAAACTCAACATGTATAAATACAGTTCTCATCTTCTGGCCAGTCCGAGTAATTTCTATGATGATCTATTTCTCAAATGTACATATCAATGGAAAGTAATAATGTTCTGAAGGTTGCACTCATGTACTCTGTAGAAGGTAAACCTGTTCTATTGACATGCAGATTGTGCTAGATAGGCAGCTTGACAGCATCCTTTTATTTGTAGCATGCCTATTCCCATTACTTTGATTGAAATGAGCAGTTTAGCTTTTTGTCTGCACGACCCTTAGGTCAGCATATCGCAGTTGCAAAGCACAATGCACTTGCCAGAGCTTGTAATATCAATGTCTCATGCATCAGCATTTCACTGCAGTCATCTGTCATCAGCATTGTTTTTCCTTGTGTGTTCTCAAAATTTTTTTGGCATTATGCATGTGCTTGCATCACAGGCTCCATGACAGGAGGTTACAGTGATACATGCTTAAAGGGAAATAAATAACCAATAGATGTGATGCGGGTTTTGTGGATTTTGATCAAACAATTTGGAGGGCGGGTTTGGGTGGGGGGGGGAGGGGAAGTAATCAAATTAAATAGAATGATCAGGAAAGAAATCCACAACTTGAATATTCCATGTACTTATAGGCAAATGCAGGACAAGCATGCTGGCATGATATTCCTTTCACTTTGGTCAAACAGCATCATCCCTGGAGTTAACTAGCAGAAAGTTTACATTAAGATGACTTACTTGAAGCAACTTGCATATGCGATAGAACTCCCTGTGATAGTTCTAGATGCAGTCTGTTGGGATACACTGTGCCTTCTGGGGTCTCTGCAACCATGAAAGAAAAGCGTTTAAGTGCCCGCGCTGACTAGATGATGTAAAAGAATTAGGCACCAGGATGCCAGCACAGGCTTGTTGGCTGACCCAGGCTAACTGGCAGGAATTGCAGGAAAAAAAGAATGCACCTTCAATCTTGCTGTCCTCAGGTAAGACAGATTTAAAGCTCTGGGTCTGGATTTGAGGGGACTGTCTAAAAGACAGTCTGTGCCAGTAACTAGAAAATGTCTTGTATCAAGAAGCTTTGATTTTCTGACCCTTGTTTTCCTATATAAGTCTGAAGAAACAACATATCCGCTTGACACAAAGAAAACATTATTAATGCATGGAGGAAGAGGACGTGAGATTTACTGTATGGTCTGAGCCTCACCATCCTGGTTTATGAGCAGGAGTGGAGCGGCTTTTTCTTTAGCTAGAGCTCATAACTATTGCTCACGTATAATAAAAACCAAACAAGCTCACCGACTATACTGATAACCTCAGAAGAAGGCTGTATGACTACATGAATCCATTCTGAAATCCTTTTAACTCTGGTGCTAGCTATAAATACATGCTGTAAATTTTTATCTGAGGTCAAATATCTCTGGGAGTTTGTGTAGCTGTTGATGTGGGTATAGCATTAGAAGTGTCTCCAAAAACATACTGCTAACCTGCCACCCAGCTACACATTCAATGAAAATCAATACTAGAAGCAGGTGTTAGCTTTCAGAGTATTAGCGTTATCACTGACCCGCCATTAATCTGAAGTAAGAGTGTCATATTGAAACAGTGTTCACCTAAAATAAAGAAATTCATATAACTTTAATTTTCTTTGTAAGGTATCCTGGGTAATCAGCCCTGGTGTTGAAACCATCTGTGTATTTATTAAGTGGGCACAAAAAAGATACTGGTAGTATTTCTTTCTTAACTCTGCTCTACTAGGGTACCCTAACCTAAAAGCCACTAGATGAAGCTTTTAGCAAATTTGTTTAGCCATTTATGTGTGAAAAAGTTCACTGGGCAACAATAGCTAACGTAAGCAATTGTTTTTATTAACCATGGATTTTGCTGCAACAATACTGCCCTGTACCAGATCATTTCAGAGTCAAAGTTATTTATAATATTCTACCATCTAAACAAAAAAAAGATCCACTTAATGATGGTGTGACTGTGAACATCACCCTACATTAAATACTGAGATTCAAATACCTCTAAAACTCTTGGTAAGCATGATACAATTTATGAATTTGAGGGTTAGTGCTTTCCAAAAGAGATAGTAAATGCTCTTAACAGTCCCCAATCTGTAACCCCCTTATCTGTGGCGGTGAATATTTCAATACAGTATAGGATACACTTAGTTATTAGAAAACCCTTCACAAAATAAAGGATGTGTATCCAATTCTTTGTAAATTAAGGAAAATGTATGACAGATTTGCCACACTTGGGAGAAGTTAGAAATAATACAAAGTACAAAATTAAATGCAAATTTGCAAACTCCCCAAACCCCAGCTTCTGTTGAATGAGCTTTTGAAACATGAAGGAATCTTACACCTTTATCCCCTACAGGTCAGTTTGCATTTTGGCTCTTTCATCCAACTTGTTCTGGATTTACAAGGTGCCTGACTGCCCTCAGCACCTTTAATAAATGCTACTGTTACTAAGGCAAGAGCATTCACGATTGGTGTTTCAGGAAGCTGGCTGAGGACTGTAGACAACAGGAGCCCAATGCCTGTTCCCTCAGCGTATATCTCAGCCTCTCAAAGGCACCGCAGACTTTTCACTTTTCTCCAAAGCGTTAGTGTGAGAGACAGGATATTAGAGCTGATGGACTATGAGTGCTATGTAGTATGTAAAATCACAATTAAGAAAGAAACATTCATTCATTAGGCAAATAGAAGTGTTAAAATTAGAAGGCTTAAGACCTTGAAACAAATAGGTGCACATTAAATCATTATACTAATACAAACTTTTCAGCCTGTTTCACAACATGAAATTGAAGATATCTGGACAGAGTTAAGAGGGACCAATAACCACTTTTTTTTCCCCTCTAAAAAGTAGTTATGCTATTTCTAATGATTGACTTTCCCTTTTGGCAAGAAGGCTTCCAATAAAAAGAACAGGCTTTTGGGGATATTCTTTGAGGGAGAAAGAGAAGGAAGAGGATTTAAATAGATGAAGATGACCACATTTTGAAGTGATGGTGATGGACATCTTTTTCCATGAAGAAATTTTAGGAATTAAGGAGGAAAAATATTGTGGAAAAGCTGATGTACTTACTGATGTATAATCAGAAGCATGATATACAGAAGCTGCATTGCTCTCTGAGATGTCAGAATTATTCCATGGCATGGCAATATAAAGAGTCAGCTGTTTGAGCCACTTGATTTTATCTTTTATGGCTTTGTAGGTTTTTGTTTAGTTGGGGTTTTCTTGTTACTGTTTTTTGTTTTGTTTTCTTTTAAACAGCAGGCAGGAAGTGGTTGTTCAATTATTTACACATCTCAGTAATGCAATATTTCTATATGAAGAGAGATAAACGGTATATTTTATGAAACCGATTATTCCATTTTTAAGAGAGTTTTCATCCTTTTGTCAAACTCGCAGTGGTTAGCATGGTCTCCCTCATCCCCACCCTGAATGCTTTCCTAGTTCATCAAACTTGATTGTAAAAATGACAGAGGAAAGATTGTTGATCTGCTCTTATCTACCTGCTCTGACCCAGTGTCATTTCTTTAAAGATGAAACGGATGAAAAAAACGATCATATAATTCGACTTGAGAGCACACAACTTGTGATGAACACCAAATAGCCACAGAGACACACGTAATTCACTTGAAGATAGTCAAAAGCTTTGCTTAATGAATACCTATCTCAAAGTTTAATAAAATGTCTGGGAAGAGAGTAGTTACAAATTACAGAATACCCAGCTACAATTGTGCTGTGACGTGGTTATGAGCTCCAGGGAGCCTTTGTGTGTTACTGAGATTGTTCACTTCTTTATTGTTACCTGTTTCCGATGACTGAAATAGATCTGAAAACTAGTTCGTGACTTCTCCATAGGATTATTTTCTTTCCGATATTCAAGTAGAATATACTATCTGAAAAGAATAATATTGTACTGTGATGTCTAACGAAATATATGGTGCCAGGCTAATAAGCAGGACTGGTCAGGAATATTTTACTCAATTATGCTGTTTGCTGTCCCGTACTCTGGAGAGAGAAATGTCTCACTCCAGGCTTCTCTCTCAAATGAGAACCATTCCTTAGTTTCATCACTTCTTTACCATGTTTACTGAACACTGCCTGGCAATTTCAAAGCACATTTACCAGAGTCCTCATGGCTCACGACAAGTATAAATTTCTACATCAACCTCAGTAACATTAGTATTTAAACAATGCCTTTTAATAAAAATGAACAAATACCCAGATATCAAGTGACATATGAAGACAGTCAAGCAGAAGTAAATGGCAGAAAAAAACCCAGCATCTAGACCATCTTGGTGACTTATACCCACTTTCTCCTGCTAGATTAGACAGGATCTTTCACTACAGTAAAAATAGCACCTACCAACTTCCTCGAGGAATTGTCTCCTTGAGCATGTTCTCAGCCTGGTCAACATACTTCAGCCACTTTGTTGAGTTACTATTTTTAAGAATTCTTAGTCCTGCATAAGAAACTAGATGAGAGAACAACCTAGATCCCATTCCTCCTTGGACATTCAAATGCACAAATAATAGAAAGGTACTTATGAACTTGACTGCAGCAGAATCAGGTGCTAAGAAAAACGACCAAAAGTTGCAGTTACCAGGCGACGCTCTGCAGAAAGGTACCCCAAAGTTCATCACCAGAGATTATGGTTAGTTTCATGCTGAACAAGCAAACTGTTACTGAGGTTGAACGCCACTCAATTCATTCCCCAGCTGGGATGTGAAAGAGCAGCAGTGCTTGGCCAGTTAAGACCATCCCTGGCATGGAAGTACTGAAAAAGATCCACTTGTTAGGATTTTTCCAGGTGAGCTCTTGACACTTTAACACACAAACCTAGGAAGGTGTACCTGAAGGAACTATCCTTTGTTTGCTCAGCCAGGCATTTGCAGGACATAACAATTGTCAGCACGAAATGCTGTTTCAACTAGTCCTCAAAAACAATTTCAAGCTCCTCCAGTTTGCTACTTGTTAGCCATTTTAACGCAAAAGACGATAAACAATTTTGTGAATGGCCACAAACAGTCTATAGCTACTGCTACTATGCCAAAATTAATATCACTAATTAGTTAGATACTAATTTACACCTTATAGGACAAACAGGAGAAAACAAAAAGACAGTATTCAGAGAGTTTCTCTTTACAGTATCAGCGTAAAAACTCGAAAAATATACACCTCAAGATTGTTTTCTGAAGGAACTAGGAAATTCTTTTAAATCTAAAAAGTTTGCTTTAAGCATATTTGATGGTAGGCTGAGAGGGTAATGGAAATCCTTCTGATAAGAATCTGTAACTAGTAAACACACAGATACAGTAGACAAATGTTAACGCCACTTCTAATCTATATTTCATTAAGAAATATATGAAATAATTCAAAATAATGAGGGCAGAAAAGAGCTTTAATTAGCTGAACACAGATACTAGATTTTTGCTTTTCTTCTTCTGATTTAGGTTTACCATTACTGATTTGAGGGATGCTAACTACGTAAAGGAACCTTGTGGAGAACTGCTTTTGTTAGGAGTCTAAATTTCCTATACACACACTGGAAGATGATCAAGATCTCATTCTATAGATGTAACACAGACTCTTTTACACTCTTTAAGTATGTAGTCCAACCATATTTCGTGCTTTGGTATTTCCTGGTTATGTGACTATTTCTAGAAAACTGGTTCTTCACTATTACTCACTCGGGCTATTTGCAGTAAACTGAGGACAGACTGGAACCAAGAATCAATGCTATTCAATTCATTGAGCCTACGGTAGCACACTTTTTCCCTTCTGTCTGCATTTTCCCACCTGAAATGCAGCCACTGCTGACAACTGAGAGGATTTGTGTTTTTCTAGTATCTTGAGGACAATATACAAGTGCTATGTGATTATTGATAAATTGTCAGAGAAAATATCTTTGCCCTTTAAATATTTATAGCTAGGGAGACAGACTTGGTGAGCCAGAGATAGTGTGCAATGATGGGCCCATCTGGAAGAAGCAGGCATGCTTTCAGGCTCTAGCAGATCTGATAGGCAAAATTTTCCAGCAAATCGCAGGTTAAGGACAAGTGCTCTTCACCTGTTTTTCGGTTTAGGTATACTGTTTTTCCTCTGAACTAATGGCATCAGGAAACGGTGTGGTTTTTTTTCCCCAGATAGTCTAATAAGAAATATTAACTGTTCCTGTGTAGTGGATGCTGCTACATCTTCAGGCCGTTACCACAGCTAAAAGACAACCGACTTTTACATATTCATCATCTACAGGAGTCTGATTAGAAATTCAGATGGAGATGTCTAGAAATCAACAAAGGATAAACAAAAAGATAGATGACTCTGTGTCTAGTTTAATTTCAAAACAGATGTGCCAACTTAACGTCCTGTGTCTAAGTTCTGATTAAAGACTGAGTACCTGATGTTTTCCTCAGCCTATCACTTAGCAAATAGGAGATAAAGTCCTTACATTAACTCTGCATTTTACGAGCGCTTTGGGTTTTCTTATGTTTGTGGTTTATTTTAATGGTAAACCTCAGACCTCTTGATAAGATGATACAACTCCTTTACATTAGGCTTAAAAACCGGACAAAACCATATCATTCTTAAAAATCCCTCTTAGGTATACATTTGGAGAGGGCAAACAGTCCATCTTAAGCGTTCCTCCCAGCATTATTATCCTAAAACACAGACTTTTCTGTGATTGATTTAGGATTGTTTATAACAAACATTGAAGGCATTTGTTCAGCAGTAGGATGTTCCACTTATTTTTCCTACCCTAACTCCCCTCTTATTTTATGAAAAGGATGAGCTTCTGTCACAGGAGGAAATGTGCCTGTCTGTGTTTCTTCCCACTACACTATTTATTCTCTCATTGATTTATTCTACTGGAGGGCAAACATATTGTGCACAGCTACTTATGATGCTATGCCACTGAGATATCTGCTTCTGAGCATGTTATAAAATTGTTGAGGCTGCCCTAAGGGTCAATGCCTGCCCTCCAAAGAGAAAGCTTTTTTTTTTAATTTCAGGGCAGTTATGTCTGATTTCCTTACATTTTCTGCACTCTTGTTCCTAATTTACCAAGGTGCTGGACTACTTCAGATGCCACCTATAAGGTCAAGTTGATTTATGTGTAGAGTCTTATTCTGCTTTGTAAATGGAATTCCAGTGATCTTCTTTTAGGCTGTTTTTACACATACATACATACCTATGAATAAAAAGGTAGATGTGTATAAAAGTGTATGTGTGGGGGTGTATTTTTTAAACTATGAGAATAACCTGACTTCAGCAAAAAGCCTGTGTACTGCAGTATATATACTGTAGTATATTGTAACTTTTTGCATTCATTTTGCTGTAAACAACTGCATAACAGCTGCTACATCAGTAATGTTTCTAGTCTAGAGAAAAAAAAAGAATCCGGTCTGCATCATCTAAACAAATACATTCCATCAGCATTAAGATTTATTAATAAAAATTAGATTAGAAGTCTCAGGAGATGAGAAATTCCAGTACATACTTCTAATGGTTAACTTTCATACCGCCTTTAACACACATCTGGAAAAACAAAATGTTAAAAAGAATAAAGGTTTCAGAGTTCCACTATGCTTCTGTTTATTTCCTCATGGAGCACCTTTTTGTTCCCAGTACATATAACTAAAGGATCCTGGGCCATTGTTGAGGCTTCTAGATGCTAATGAAATACAAACAACTAGGGGAGCAGGAAGAGAAGAGATTTGCATCCATAAGCAGATAGAGGCACACCACGCACAAGATCTTACAATGCTTGCCATAAATAAATATTTGAAAAACACAATAATTGCTCTATACTATCAATATATTTCCTTTTTAGAACTGAACATCTGTGAATCATGAAGGCTAGTGCTATTACAGACATGACCTGATAAACTGGTAGAGATAATTTAGGCTTTTAAAAGAAAAAAAACTCTCAGGAAAACTACTTATTTGTGCACTGCGTGCAACACAACACTAGAAGTGAGAGGCATAAGAAAGGGAAGGTGTTATAATTTTTGGATTTAACTGTATGCCAAGATTTAGAAAAGGAGCTAGGAAGCAGCAGGGAGGGGAAGTGGAAAGAAGGAAGAGTTTTGATAACTTTTCCTTTATATTCATACAACGAAGCTCTTCTGAAACGACTAGCCACTTGGAGAGAGTGACTGTCTGCCCTGAAATTGGGTCATGGTAATTTCAGCACGGGCGGATTGAGACAGAAGGGCAGGAGACAGAAGTTGGGAAGGCATGTACAAACATATCAGTATTCTGCTTTCAAGTCTGCTGCTGGCAGTTCTCCTGCTGCTTCTCACTCTGCATTGCTTCTCCCTGGGACTGAGCTGCCTGCTTGCCCGTATCCTGTGCTGCTCCCGCTCCTCTTGCCAGTGCATAGGCCAGAACACTTTGTCTGCTCTTACCGCCCTCTTGGAGTCATGAGTCCTCCTCAGGGTGATAGGTGGGCCAGGATTTACAGCGGGATGCCAAGTCTAAGTAGTAGGCAGACATTTGCATGCAGGTATGCTTTAAACAGCAAATGGTAGCATGCTTAGGTACAAGCATTTATGAATGTACAGCAAATATGGAAATTATTTTCTTGTGCCACAACTAAGGAAAGAAAACACAGATAGAAGATAAGTTTTAAAAGCATGAATGAAAAGAAAAAGGAGACTTCTGTCAATTCTAATTACTAATTTCTTACTTTAAAAAAGTAAATTTGTGCCTTGCATCTTGCTCCTTAGAAGCGCAAATCAAACCCAAATAAACTATTGGCACTGCCGATAAAACTAATCCAGCTATGCGTCAAGTGAGAAGGAGATTATTCATTGATTTTAGATTCTGACATTGGTATTTGATCTCATCATGTCAGGCAATATCTTTATGAAATGTCTATTAGCACATTTAACCTGGTTTAAGTGAAGTTATACCCAATCCACTTGAGCTGGGGATGTGATCTGAAGCAGAGGTAAGCAGTAAGCAAGACAAACACACTAAAAGAGGAAGAACCGGCAAGACTGTGATCACAAGAAAATGTGCTATTCAGAAGTGCAGTCACTGTTTCAACATAATACTGTCAGGAGGAGCCCCTGGCACATCCTGGAGATGCTCTGCCATGGGACACCCAAGGATCAGCACAGAGAAGAGACTTTGGTTGCTGATCAGGTTAGGCCTCATGCTCATCAGAAGCATCTCTTACTTAATAGAGTTTGTCTGTAACACAGCCTGAGAGGACTATTATTAAAAGATTAGGCTGCCTCCATCCTCTTGCTTAATTAATTTTTCAGTGTAGAAGGGAAATTCCGTGGTCCCCAGTCCATTGCTGATGTAACACATTACAGTATCTGATCGCAATCAGACTAGTCAGTCTCCATGAACATCTGTGTATGAGCAAATCATTCTGTAGCCAGTTCAAGATCAGTCAAATAATGGACATATTAAAAATTGTGCATCAAGTTAACCAGGGAAAAGAAAAAGCCATACACTGGATTCTAGCCCTTCAAGATGAAGATAAAACCAGCTTGCTTGGGATGACGGTCTTGCACTAGGACGTTCCTTTTACAGAAAGTGAAGATTAATTGAAATGAACTTTTCACTGAAATCTTTTAAAGGAAACTTTAGTCTACGAAAAGGTTTATGATACTTCTGGATGAAATTTTCCACTGAAACAAAGTCAGAGCGTAGGTAGGGATGAATGAGGCACTGCATGCTGTCCTCAGATAACCAATGGCCCCGTAGTAAGAGCATTCGTTTATGAATTGGGTGACACAATCCAAGTCCTGACTCTACGCAATGCAGAGCTGGGATTTAACTCTTCCTCCTCTCCACAGTCTCAGGTGATCCTTTTTCCACTAGACTGTTGTCTCTGACTTCTCACAACAAACTGAAACATCTTGGCTTCCCCCTGCTTTAGCATGAGGACATTTTTGAAAGCTTGAGTCTCTTCATCAGGTTGGCAGCCCTTTCACTGTGGCTTCCTAGCCAACATATTTCATTGTGAAACAGCAGGGAAGGAGAAAATAAGAATCTCTAACTGCTCAGTGTCAACCCAGACTGAACACAAGACTACACGCTGTGTCAAACAGAGGAAAAACAGAGTCCTGTCCCTGTGAGTACTGGCCTCATTTTTTAAATTCTAATTACTCAAGTGGATTTGCTGGGGTACTTGCAGGTGAAACATGGGATCCGAATTTTGACAGCTATGTGGAAAGACATTCTAAGCCACATATAACTCGAAGATGAAAATGCTTTTAATATTGTGCTGGGAAAAAAGGGAGCATGAACTTTAAAAGAAGATATTTTGAGGATGGGGTGAGGGGCAAAAGAAAGGATTAAACGGCATCGAGACTAACAGAATGGTGCCAGTTTGGGGAATCTTTGGAAAACAATCCCATTTTTCATAAGACTTTTACTATCCATCAGCAACACATCAAGAGAACACCTATCATATGTACTTTGTCACTTTTTTCTTCTCTTCCCAGAAGAACAACCATAAGGGTTGTTTTAAAAAGGTCCTTGCTGATGGATTTTTATGAGAAACAGTTGTGGAAGGAAAGCCGCTGAATCAGAAGTAGGGAAAGTTTAAGATGAGCTTAGTCCTACGGGAGTTCATGTGACAGACCAGAGTTCCTCTGTCAGAATACTTGTTGCCTACCATCTCTATATGGATGTTACTTTGAAAATTTCAGGTGAGGGATATCACATTTTCTTGATACGTGACTTGCTCACACCCACCAAGCAAGTCCATCAGAAAGACACTAGACAAAACCATTAACTTAGTCTAGATACCAACAAGGAGATAATTGCATCTTTGCTGTTGATGTCACACCAAGTCCCAGGTCACAAGTTATTTCTATGCTTTAACACATGGCTATATCACCACCAAGAAGTCAAAATTTATAAAATGGCTAATAAGGCTGAATTATTTCCCAATGACACCTATTTCACCTGAAACTATACACGGCTAATGTCCACAGCTGACCACAGCTCTTTCCAATCCCATACCATTACTTTAACTACACAGATAGGGCCCTGTGAAAAGGTTCATCCAATGAACCTTTCACCTTCAAGTCAAATGTCACTGACAGCTCTTGTGTTCACAGTTCTGCTACTCTCTGAAAAGGTAACTAAATTCATCTTGAAACATGCACACAAAAATACTATCATAAATGTTACTACAGTATACTTTTATGCCATGAAAAAACTGTGATGTCTTAGCAATATTTTTATTACTTTTGTCCTACCATGTGTTTGTAATTTGTGCCAGCTTTGCTTTTTAAATCTGAAATTATGAAAAAGACAGACACCTCTGAAAAGCTACTTGCTCCATGTGTAGAGAAAGGCAGAGACACTTTGACAATGCAGAATTTCAAAATGCATGCTTTAAAAATCTCCATAAAATCTCCTTATATTAGATTTTACCTTGTTCTGAATTTTAACGATATTCTTCACCTATATTTTAAAGCTTCCTTTTGCAACCCTGATAGCTAGAAATATTTTTTTTTTCATTACAAGTTCTTATAAAAATTTAATAAAGTTAGTTTCAGAAATTAGTTTCGGAAAAGGGTAAATTTAAAAAATATTTTGATGGGATACTTGTGGTAAAACTTCAGAACTACACACTTCCAGTCTTCCTTTTGAGCACTGAAACTTCTTGGACCTTTGACCAAAACAAAACAGCTTAGGAAGAGAAAGTAAACAAGCAAGGAAGCACAAACAAATATTCACATCAAATAGTTCCTAGTTCCAGTGATGACTAATTTTTCTCTGGATCCATAGACCTAGTAATAGTTTTCCAATAAAGTGCTTTCTGACAAAGCCTTTCCATAAGCTACCCATTTACACAAGCAATACTTTTTCTAGAACAAAAACATCCATTTGGTAAGTTAAACAGTTGTGCAAGTTAGGTTCAAGCTAAATGGAAAAATCAGACCTAACATTTCTGCATGCAGCCAAACTGGACAGTCATATATCAAAACTGTTAGCATTTTCCATCTCTTCTAGCTAATGACAGGCAATATGATGGGAATATAGCCTATTGAGGGGAAGTGACTCAGCAAAACATTGACATATGTGTATTTTTTCCCTCCAGAAGGGGTAAAAGAAATTTGAAGAGAGACTTCATCCTCTACTGCAATGGAGCTGGACATCAGAGAGCGCACTGTAGTTTTGTTGTTTTTTTTTTTTAATTAGGTTCAGTGTATGTAAGCCATCATAGACATTTCCCTCCCTAAATTGGCAGGAATACTTAGAACTTCTAAAAGGCCTTATAGACAAATGTTTTCAAGCCAACGTCTTTCCTTAGTTGAACATGGTACACAACTGATCATTTTCTCAATGAATCTTAAGTTTACCAGTGATAAGCCGATAAAAATTCCCCCAGATTTTGGATGAAGTGCTTCCTTTAGAGATGTGTTTAAAAGAAAAGAAATAACCATGAATGCCTCTGTAGTCATGCTATTATTCTTTGCTTGGATAGTTGTGCTTACTTGTAATTCTAAATTGTTCACATGTACTCACTACAGTAAATCATTTTAAACAAGTTTCAGTGGATTATTTTATTGTTAATGGAAAAAGATCTCATTAGAAGATTTACTGTGCTTATTCAATGCCACTTGCCAATGAGAAGCAGATAAACTAAACTTAAATTCTGTACCAAGTAGCTAAAATAATTTACCAGTGTACATGAGAATTTAATTACCTCCAAGTTTAAATTTACTTTTGTTTCCCAAAGTAATTAACTTAACCCTCTTGAGGTGTATCTACCTATATTGAGAGAGATTTTTATCATACTACATAAGGCATTAAATCTAAGCATTATTATGTGTTAAGCAATCAAGACATTTATAAATGGATAACTGTATCATCATTACGTGTGTAACTAGAGCTTAGCAAAATGCTGACTTCCCATCCTGCAGAAAAATGTGAAGATAGGTTAATCTTAAAACTAAATGCCCGAGTAACAAATGCATTAATATATATGTCCTGAAAAAAAAACATTTGTTTTCAACACTACTGTTTTATCAACTCTTCCTACAGTAAGGCAGGAGCATATAATTGTTGAAAAAAGCGAAAGACTGCCCAAAAACTTTGACAGAATTGATGCCCCCTCATAGCACAGCAGGATTAATTAGACACACTCCTGGTGACGGGCTGCACTATTGAGCAGATGTTTGACCTGCTACTAAACTGCTCTACTACAAGCATAGTGGTATATTCCCCATTTAGTTACTCACTAAGAAAAAAGTAACTTTTCTCAGCACAGCTCAGAAGATACTTTTAGCTTCTGCAGACTTATAGAGAACCTAACTCCCACTGATTTCAAGCTTGTCTTCTGTTCATGTCAGCTCAACGCAAAACAAGTGCCCTGTTTCAGGAGGTACCTGTAAGCTAAATGGAAGCGCTTGTCTCTCAAGCAGCTGAAACAGCCTGAGAGACCTGTTGAAAACAAGTAGTGCTGTGAGAAGGCATTAGCCCTTATTATTCCTGCAAAGCAGCTTTGGGAAAGGCAACCCAATGCCAGAGATCAAGACGTTAAGCAGAACTAGCCCCTGCCTGAGGCAGAGTCCATGCTGGGGCTCTTCCGTGTATCATCCCCTGGTGCTATCTACCCACTCCCTTCCCAAGCTGCCTGCCTTCCCGCCAGGATACCTATCTTGGCTCACCGAAGTGCAGGGTAGCCCTCTATGTCTTCAACACCCAGAGAGGTGCTTTTAATCCTGTTTTTATTGATTTACTAAATTTCAGATCTAAGCCGTTTACATCTTTTGTCTCTCTCTTTTGAGCTCAGATGTACAGTTAAGAAATGAGGTGCAGTCCTTTGGAAAGACAGCTTTGCAATTAACCATTCGAGTGCATGAAGAATTATGTCAGAGTATCGCATTTGCTTAAAAAGAAAGCAGCCCACAATAGATAGCTTGTTAAAACAACAAGATTAGTCTTTTTTTTTTTTTTTTTTTTTAGATAAAAGGATACTTTCATTTTGGTCAGGAACACCTCTGTGTTCATATTGATACAGATCTCTTTCTTTTCTCCTTCTGACTGTAATGAAAGGAGAACGAGGCATTTCAGATTTTATTACCATGGTCGCAGCTGAAATGTGTATTAAATTAGAGATGTGCCAATGCTGGGATTTTAACAATAATTCAGACAGCTATGGAACCACTACAGACATGTCAGTCTCTTTTCTCCGCTTAACATCTGCTTCAATAAATCCAAATCAGATGCTGGCTTGCCAAGTCCCCAGCAAAGCATATGAACTTAAAACAAATACCTTTCTAAACAACCTCTTACTAAGGACAGACATATATAAATGCGGATACATTCATAAGAATCTAAGCTTCCCAGACCAAGCAGTGCTCACCATTATGCAACTGTTATCTACAATAGTTGAGTGCCTCAATTTCTGAGCCACTCTGAGCCAGTTTACAAAAGAGGATGATGATAATTAAACAAAGATGAGAGGGTAGTATTTTCCTGTTAAGGTAGCAGCAGAGTTGGAGCGTCTTTCGATGTATATGTGCACATATGCATCCCACGCTCACCTTTCCTAAGCCTAATCTCAGTTCTTGTGAGCAGGACATCACACAGTCAGGCTAAGCCCTCCCTGCAAAAAGAAGTATAAACCAAAATTTTAAATGTCAAGTCACAATACATCACTGAAATGGAAACTTTGGGAGGAAGGGAGGAAAATATTCACCTCACAGCATGAGGGAGACAGTATTTAAGTTTATTTGTTTTGCTGTCATTAGCTACAGATTTTAACTACACCTCTTGCCTATTCTTATGATGCACTTTGTACATGGCATTTCATTTGATTCCTTTTAATGAGAATTAAACCCCTGTGAGAGGTACAAATGATGAAGGCATTGTGCCCAGAAATTCACCTACAGCATTCACCTACAGCTATTCAAAGAGGTAGGTACAACACCGAAACATCCTTGTGACCTACAGTAAAGGAAAAAAAGTCAGAGCACTATTGACAGGCAAAGGCAAGCAGAAGAGGCCACAGAGATTGATGATACCACAGTGATTCCTCCGAGCCACTGGGCAAATAGTCACAGCTACAGTAAGTGACACACGGCAGCAAATCCGTCTGTGGTGGCAGCAGGCGCTCAGACCATCCCTGAAAGGTTCAGAGCTGGCAAACACATGTCCAGAGTAGCACTGAGCTAAACACACACATCCACGAACATGTACGAACAGGCTGGCGTGCTTCTTCCCTGTCAGCTACTGGTGGGAAACAGAGAGAGGCTGAGCTGAGTTTGGGAAAGTAGAATGGGCAGCCATTGGAAAAGACCTGTCCATAGCTCCACAAGGGAAAATGCAAAGCACTGCTTTGCCCTAACAGACTGGGGAGGAGTTTGCCTTAGTATTTCTCTCCTGGCAAACACCACGGGTAATTATGGTTACTGTGTGCTAGTAAATAGCAACTACCCTCAGAAATACGCAGCCCTTTTTAGACCGAGTATCTGAAGGGAGGAAACTCCCCCAGCCAGCACTGCCATCTGAATTCAGATATTTCTCCTCCCTGCATAATTTGCTGTGCATTTCCAATTTAGGTGTCACATATGAATATACACTTTTATACAGTGACCATAATGCTTTGTAATCATCAGAGATTGATTTATTCCTCCTTTTTAATGTGTGCTTTATATTCGACATCCTCATAAAGGTTGGTGGCAAATTGCTGCAGTTAGAAAAATACGTTACCATAAATTCTGAAACAGGGCAAAGAAGTGTTAGGAGCAATTCCGTGGCACTATAAATACTCACTTTTACCTGGTTTGAATATTACAAAAGAGTGAAACAAGTCATTTCCATCCAGGGAGAGATTTATGAAAACTGGAAGGTCTCTAAGGACTTCAGCCTGTTTTTCTCAGTTCTGCCCTGGTGCCCGAGTCATGTCCAGGCTCATGTGTTCTCTCTAACACAACTAACAATTATGGGCATCTCTCCAGTGAGCAACACGGTGAGATGTTAGAGATGCCACATGAGGGAGCAGATAGTGCAGAAGGCCCCCAGAGCAGTGCTGTTACCCTGGTACTGAGCTGTACCAAGCAGCCCAAGTATGGCAACAATGTGAACTGGCTACGTTGCTTCTCCTTCCTATCCTGTGCAGGGTAAGGATGCATCAAGTGATGACCCACTGGCCTAAGTTACCCCAATGACTTGATTTTAGTTCTCTTGAGGGTTCAGTTCAGCCTTCTTCAAACTGCATGGTGCTCCAAGCGTTTAGTATGCTGAGATGGGTGGAAATACTCAACCCTTATTTTCTTAAGTGAGAAATAGAGGACAGGGAAAGATTTCATTTATAATAACATTCTGTCAAACCTAAACACATATGGGGGGAAACACAACAGCTTTCCAGAAGAAAATTTTCTTGAAAAAATTGCTCAGGTCTGAAAGGTCTGGGCATGGGGAAGACGACCCTGACAGCTCAGCATCAGGGTAAGCCCCAGTGTCTAACCATAATCTATTGCCCACATCCTAGGCGAGTCACCCAGCCATCAAACTGTTATGTCTTCTGATATAGCTTCTATCTGCCAACAAAAACCTTTTAAATACCCTGGCTTCCTTCTGTTTTGGATAGGGAAGCTTTCTGACACCATTAGTGTTCCCACCCACCTCTGTTGATGAGATGCCCAGTGATCATTAAGAAGTCATATGACTGAACTGGCCACTAAGTTATATATTTAAAAAAAAAAAAAAAAAAACCAACAACTTACAGGACTGTATCGAAATAACATTACTGCCCTTTACAATCTAGAGACACTTAAGGGGATTGAGGGAGAGCAGGAGAAGACATAGCAGGACATCAAGAAGAGAAGAAACTCCTCTCTCCTCTGCTAAAATCTTGTATCTAAACAAAGCCGGAAAAGCTTGGTGAGTAAAAGTGCCAAGGCAGTTCAAACGTTTTGCATTTTCTCAGATCGGTTAGCCCTACTTGGCTAACACTTTCACAAGGTGTTACAAGCATTCTTACCCTCTGAAATGAGAAACGTTCCAGAACAAATTTCTTTCACCTTCTCCCATATGGCTCCATAGCTTGCTAATCAGACCGTGTAGCAGGGTGGAAGCAATGCAAAATCATTACTGTCCCTTATGTGGGCTGTAGACTGATCAATACTACAGGATAATATTACAAGGCAGGCTTTCCAATTCTGTCTTTTGAAAAACACCTGCTAAAGGAACTATTGAAATCTGCATGCTAAAAATAGTACAAGACAGCTTTTCAACAATTATTATAATCATGAGAAAGAGGTAAAGTAAAACATTCATGCTATAAATACAAAGCCAGAGTGCCCCTCTCATTTTCTCAAGACCCCGTCTCCCCAGATAGGGACTCCTGAAAAGTCATGTAAGACAGAAAGAAAGTGTAACTAAAAGCACGGTAAAGTGATGGGACACTGAAAAAAATGTTGCAATAGGTAAATACCAGTTTATGGGCATATTCAAACATTCACATCCTTCTTCTCCTATTGCATCTGAAATCCTTCTCTGCAAAAGCTGGAGCTCCCCCCAGAAGTCAAAAATCTAAAAACCTTTTCCCAGCAACTGTGGAGGTAGCAATGCTTATACGTTTGAGATAATGGAACTTTCTTTCATTATCCAACCTCTCCCACAAACTAAATGCTCAAAATCATAGGCAGCTTAGCAAAGTAGTGAGTAGCCAGCCAGCTGAATTTCAGCATTTTTTATTTCTGTAGGATAGGATAGACCACGGTAGAACCATCTGTAAGTGCGCTTGGATTTCAGTGTAGAATCAGAATTCATTTCAGGATATTTTAAACCTGCTAATGTTATCTTGCAAAATTCTACCAAAAGATATTTTACAGAGGTACTTAGACTAGCACTATTATGCAGCAAACTGCCGTCATAGGAGGATCCCTCATTTGAACTAGGACTCTTCACCTGTTTCAGAGTTTAATTCTATTTCTTTTCCCCGTAACAGTGTGGATGAAAACTTGAGTTAGTTTATTCTGATCATTACATAAGTTATCCATACATACTGGTGATGCATATATATATCTGTGTATATATGTGTTTGTACATATATATAAATGAATGATAAATATATCTGTTCAGACAAATGTACAAACGCATCTGTTTATAAGTATATCTGCATTTTTGTCTTGAATTCAGGTGGAGTGCAAACTGAAGAAGTTAATAAGTCAAGGCTTTGCACAATTGCATACATTTTGCTTTCTGTTGCTAGGACACCACAGCCACGGCTGGAACCTGTTCCTGTTCATGCTAAAGGACCATCACTTACAGGTCTGTGTGATGCATGACCAAGCCCTGAGAGCTCACCTTCACGCCGTCACAGGCTGGGCTCCATAGCTGTCTGCTCAACCCCCGTGTAACTGGCCTGCTGGACTCTGGCAGAGGTTATGCAATGGCTATTGCTTTGCTTGTCTCTGAAAGAAACTACAAAAAATATCATGGAAAATTTTATGAGTCTAGATGCTTCAATGATTGCAACGCTTTTTTTTATACCTCGAAAAAGTGGTAATTGCACTCTCCAGGCAATACACAGCTAGTAACAGTAATGGGATCATTCAAGAAAATATTAGGCGTTTCTAAAGTTTTTGGACAATAAAAAAAAAAAAACAAAAATCTGTCACCGAAAGATAACTTTCTATTTGAGCTCAATTCAGCTTAAGTAGAACTGAATGACCAATACAAAAATCACCAATAATACAACATCTTCTCAGTGAGCAGAGCTCAGTGAACATAACATGGTATAACTTCAGTGGGTTGTGGCCTAATTCATGTTACACTTTGTTCTAATCCATGAAATGCATGGTACATGGAATTTGTCAAATTTTACAGTACTAAGCTCACTGTAAAATGAGCTGTGTACCAGCACTATACAGTGCTGCTGCTTCTCTACTAGGAGCAATGACACACTTTTTTGGCCTAAATTGAGTCTGTAGTGTTCATTCAGATGCTCTGTGTCAACATGAAAGTACTTTCAGCAATATGGCTGGTTGGCTGAGGCTTCCTTTTATTGCCAGGACCACCTCTGGATCTCTAAAGCAAAGCTTTACAGTATGAGGAAGAGGTTTAGGGTATAAAGTCAGGCTACATAGATACAACTGCTACGAAACTGTTATGTCTGCACCATATTTTTATTTTTTTTTGTCTGAACAGAATTTCACACTTACTGAAAAAAGGCTTTAGGAAAATGAGGTCTGTCAGACTAAACTATTTGTTATTGTGCCATGATGATAAGCATTGCAGTCAGTCATTTCCCTACCACCACCACAACACTCGGATCTAGGAGCTGCATTTGTCAAGATCCAAAACTGAGCACCCTAAGACAGAATGGTTACAGGAACTAATTTTTATAAACATGCATATAAATTACTTCCTTCAGTCTGCAAAAATGCAAAGGTGAGCCATTCATTCCAACTGCAAGCATCTGAGATGACACAACACAGCACGTGTCTGTCCTCAAATATTTTTTTTTTTCTTGTCTCAGTGTGGCTGGTCCCCTTGCACTGCTAATTGCAGTGCCTATACAGACAAGACTACTCTGTAGGAATTGTCTATAAACCCTACACCTTGTACGTGCATTTAAAGAAGAGTTGCTAAGGCTCAGGACACAGCACCAGTTGTGATTGTTTCTGTTTACATAAATGCCAAGATCTTAATTTCCAGAGTTTTCTGCCTCACTAACTGTTCCTACTCCAAGTGAAAGATTAACATCAATTACCTAAACATCCGTCCTTCTTCCACTCAACAAAATCTCGTGCTGCACGTGGTGCAAATGGCCTGGCATATGCAAAATCCAGTATATTTTTCTCTGAAAGACTGACAAAGGCAGAAGAGAGTTCAGTGTAAGGTAGACTAGCAGAGCCCTAGGGAGGAGTTTGCCCATTTATGGCATATTTGACTTCTGACAGGGCTATCAGTTCCCTGCTTCTACAGGAGCCATGTGTGCAAGACTTTGTATTTCATTGCCTGAACAACTTTGAGAGTCAAGGCCAGGAAGACTGCCTGTCAGGAAGTTTACAGATGGAGGTTCAGGAACATAACCTTACACAAGTGTGAGCCTGATGCAGTCTTCATTTTCTCAAAGTGCTTTGGTACAATTTTCCTGCACAAAGAAATGTTCAGAAATTGCTATCAAGTTAGAATCACAATTACCATTTCATTTTCATTTGTCAGTAACTTACTCTGCCAAACATTTAGATCTTTTGAGTACAAGTAACTAACAATTTTCTGTGAGACACTGTGAAGATAGTCTTAGCTACAAAAATCACAGCACTGGTTACAAATCACAGTGCTCTGTCACAGTGAAGCCCAGTGGAAGCTCCCTACTCCTGCTCACCCTTAGGAAAACACAGGAATTAAATTAAGAGGGTGAGATATTCTTGAGAACCTCCACCTTATCCATATCCCTTTGAAAGGCTCACTACTGCAAATTCTATTTTTGTATTCATACATTTTCCTGAATGCAGACAGAGCTGAAACATCTTGAGGCTCATAAGCCCTATTGAAAACCAGAATATCTCAAGAAGGAGGAGGATTCAGATCATTGCACCTCTCTCCCTTTTGATGTCTCTTCCCCAGCAGCAACATCACAGAGAGAAACTGGGAGACCAGTACTGTGGGTGAGAATTTTGTTCTTGGTTTCCGTGTCCAAGTCTCATCCATTCTTGGCTGAATATCTCATGATATTTAGAAAAAGTCAGTACAGAGCAAATGCTGATACCACAATAGAAAGGAAAAAAATAAAGCAAAATCTTAATAACTATTTTCTTCCTTTTCACATACATGTGTCCCTAGAGGTCACGTTTATTTCTTCTTATTATTGCAATGTGCAAAAGCAACTTAAATAAAATTTTGCAATGGGGATAACCATAAGATTCAGTCACGTGTGTAAAGGATCTGAAGGGGAAAAAATATGGGACAAAACTTATATTTTTATGGGGATGAGAAAAGAAAATAACATGAAAAAGAACAGAAGAAAAAGTATGCACTTGGGAAAAATTATACAGAGGAAAGAAATGGATGTAAAGAAGAAAGTAGCCATAGCGAGAATATGGCCTTCTCCATTGTGATTTTGTTCAGAGAAGACAACGCTCAGTACTAGGAATTCTTTAAAGTAAAACAGGCATTTGATTTTAGGACATTCTAGTGACTTATATGTTGTCTCACCTATGGACCCTTCATCATCACTAGACATTATTAAGGCTCAGTAAAAACTCTGAAGAATGAGAAAAAGCGTGTTTCGTGTTCCAAACACTGCTTTTTACTCATTTGGTAATACTGGAAAGCTCTGTTCAAGTCCATACTCAGCATTTCTGTAGGACTTGACACCAAAATAAACATTCACATTATGTTTGTGGAAAGCTTCCAACTACCAAAATGTAAATACACCTTAAAAAAAACATTCCTCTTGCCGCAGAAGAGACTAAAGAATAGCCCACATAAATCTCTTGCAAATGATTTATTTGAGGAGCATAGGGATAAAAAGCAGGTATTTGCTCCTGGACAGCAGTGGATTTGCCATGATAAGTAAGCACACAACGGGCACAATGTTTTTATTATTTGAGAATAGCAAGAACAACACCTCCTTTTAAATCTAAAAAGTTTTTTAGCAGTTCTGGTCAGGTAGCGATTTTGTTTTCTATTCTGCTAAAAGAAAACTCCACTTCCACATCAGAGTTCTCTGGACTGAGTTCCTGGTTACATTTCAGAGTTACATTCCTGATTAACATGCTCTGAGCAGAAGCAATAGGTTCTCCAATAAAAAAGGTAAAAAAGGTATATTTGAAGAGAGAGACAACAGCAGAATGGCCACTGTATGGGCAACATAACGCATATAACAGTTATAATACTTAGCATAAACAATATTATTGACTGATAACAAATTAGATTCCACTTTCATAGATAGAACAGATAAAATCAGTCTTCTGTCAAATTAAACTTTGGAAAATGAGTCCATCAGCCCTTTTAAAATACAGCCTGTGAAGATTAAAGTTCGTGTTCCAGATGGCCCAAAATTAACCACTAAAAGCTTCCAGCTATTCTTGAATTAACAAGCCACTATATGTGATCCACAAATTTGACATATTATGAATTAAGCATATAATGATGGGGAAGGGGAAAGAGGAGGAAATGAAGACAAAATGGTGAATATTCCCTTAGCTTTAGATATCTAGCTGAGGTGTCCAAAAGGTAAGTTAATTCCCCCAGGTTTCTTTTATTATCAGGAAAACAGGAATCAGTCCTATCACTTTCCGGCAGAACTGTTTTCTGGAGGGATCTATACTGTGCTCTCTCCAGAATCCCACCTGGTCTGGCAGCTCAATCTAACACCTTCTAGTTGTACAGCACAAATAATGCCCTAAAATTTACAAGGGTCATCATTAACACTGATCATTTAACATTATTAAATATATAACTGATTGACATCAAGGGCATTTAGGCAAATGGGTTTGTTATGCCATGCTGTTATTCTGCTTTGCGTTACTTCAGGAGAGGACAGTAAATCCCCCCAAAAAAATAATTATTTTTCTTTTCCCCCGAATAACTGATAACATCAGATGAAGATATTGTTATTACAGGAGCTTCTAGAGTTCTGGCTAGGAAGAGTTTATTGCAAGCAGTTTGCACTAGTTTTCCATTCCAATTAATGAACCAAAGCTCTTCATTTTTGCCCTGGTTAGCTCGGTTGCCATGGAACTACCATCCAGATTTAAAAGGAGAGAGAAAAAAGATGTTTGTATTTTATAAGACTACAAGGAAAGGAAGGACAAGTGTAACAGATTTAACAATTTAGTATGCCCTACTGTTTTGACTATGAAAACACCCTACAGAATAGAAAGATAAGTACACAGATGAAATAGGACATGCAGGGTTTCTGCAATCGTGGTATGAAGTGATCAGTAGTGATAAAGAATCACTGATGATCCTATGCCTAGAAACCGAATACAAACTTTATCCTGAACTACATCCCTGACACATTTCATTCATAACCCTGCACCTGATTGTAGACAGCACGTACTGGTTCAAAAGCCAGATCCTAGAGATATGACTTCAACTAGACCAGGGCTTCTTTATTTGCACAGATAGCAACCAAGTCTTCCCAAGGTCTAAGAACAAAAATGGCAGCTGGTCAGGAAAATGCCCTCTTTTAAACAACTAACACAATTTCTCCCTAGAAGAGAATAAAATGAGGAAAAACAATCAGAAAATGACAAAAAGTGATACATACTACATTTTGCAGGTTTTGGATAGCAATTTGGAGAGTATTTAAAAGTAATGTTCTTATATTTTGAGAAAAGCTTGGATAAAGAACTGTCATGAAAGAAATATTTAAAACAGTCATGTTGAGGAGAGGGTGAAAGAGAAAGAGAAATAATCCCCTGAGAAACTGTGAAGGAAAGGAAAGTGGTCTTAAAAATAAAAATAGAGTCCCCTACCAATACACATCAAAAGGAAAAGACGACTAGGGGAGACATTAGTTGTAAACAACTCCTAGCAGGGAGCCATGGGTTCACAAAGATTCATCTTTCTACAGGCAGAAGATAAGAAACACGCTGAGAAACTCAAGCACAGTAAACCGCTAGATTAGAAAAGTATTTATTCATATGTCTGCTCTGAAGGAAAAAAGGGATGAAGCAGCGAATGAAGACAAAGCACCAGACCACAGATATTTCTGAATATATAAAGCCTGCAACACAACATCCATTACTTGTCATGAAGTCCAGAGTAATTTAGTAAGAATTTGAAAGCTTTACCACAGAAACTGATAGACATTTTATGGTAAAGCACAAAGAGAAACAGAATTTGATCTGGTCACATCATCGTGGTTTTTTGTTCGGACTTGCTGGAGCGTCAAACCAGCACGTTTTAACAACACTGGATACCTAAACACTTCCATGTGGGACATCAGTGTAGACTAAGATGACACAAACACTAGAGCAGACTGGGAGGCAACCTTAAGTGAACAGAGAACTCAGAGCTGACAAAGGTGAACAGCAGTGTGCCCATAGGCTTAGCTCTTCATAACAACTATTTTGTACATAGATGACCAGCAAAGGAAAGAACAATTTTGGAAAATTTGCTGATGAATCACATTTATATTTTTTGTTTAATGAAAAATAAAAGAACCTCTCCCTGTTCATGAACACCCTGCAAAATGCCACCTTGCTGGCGAGCTTCTCTCCTTAACACGAAGATTTATGAGACTTTCAGACTAAGAATATGAGCATAATAGACAAAGTTAAAAACACATCTTTTTTAAGGTAAGAGATTTTTTGGGATGCTTTTAAGTGGCATTCAGGAGAAGGTGGAGACTGAAGAGCAAAACAGTACCAAAAAGTTGCTGGAATTAAGAGAGAAATCTTCCTCTATTTCCTTGTGTACAGGAGTCAGGGAAAATAAACTCCCTCCCACCACACTACTGAGCAAGGTAGTACATACCAGAGTTCTGTTTCTCATGCTGTGAACGTTAAATGACAGCAAACAGATAACCAGCAGTCACATTAACTGTGCTGTTTTGGAAAGCTTTTATGCTATCATCAGAAAAAACGTATTTTAAAGAAGGCAGTCACAAAGGTACTCTTAAAAGTGTAAATAGAAGAGAACAGCATGCCAAAAACAAGTTTAAAGCCCCCAAATTATTTATCCTAAGAATGGGAGAAGTAGGTAGGTTTCTTTTGTGAGGCACTACAGAGTTTTCCTGTGACAGACAGTCTTCCTTTTTTTCCTTTCAGAAGCACAAGAATGACACCATGAAAAGAACAGCAGTGGAATTTAAAACCAAGAAAAGAGAACATTGCTTCCAGCTATTCATAATCTGTGAAATTTATGGCCTGAGAAGACAGCATTGAAATTAGCCATCCCTTCTTTAAATTGAGCTCAGGGTTCTAGGATCCATGTAGCAACTTTTTGCTTTTTAATATTAAAATACAGGCAATCAAAAATCTTACATGAAGATGTCACATTTGCAAAAGTTTTGGGTTATTTTTTCCTTGAGTTATAAAGGAGCACCTCTGGCAAAACCAGCACTAATTATGAGGGGAAGTTTTTTCTTTTTCCTGGCAAGCCTTCTCAAATTTTTTTTTTGAACATGGCATCACATTGCCACACTTTACAGCAAAAAAAAAAAAAGAGATAAAATTTGAAGATGTCGAACCAAGGCATTTCACAACTGAAAACTACCATGCACATGCTTCCATGACCTAGCAACACCATACCTGGAGAGTAGAATGACCATTTTTACACAGAGCACTGACAAACTGCATTTGCTAAATCAGACAAGGCTGTTGAACCCAAATAGCTTTGAAGTGAGAAATGAATTTGTTCTGATGACAAAAAGACGAAGCAATCTATTAGCTCTACACAGCCTAGTGTTTTTAGTGCTAAATTTTAACTGAATTTTCAGTCACAATGTAAAAATTATAACCAAAAGCCCATTGATATCACAGCTGCCAAACATAATTTAGGAAATCAGAAGTGTTTGTTTAGTTTCAAGCACTGTTTGTATATCCATGATGAGTATAAGTAGTACTTCTAATGCCTTTTTTCTCAAATATGCAATGGAAGGCAGCGGAAATATGTGACTGGAGCCAGTTTTAATGAAATAATGTAATGATGAAGCCATAGCTATGCTTTCACCTTAGCCTGAAAGACAGAGAGATCATAGGCTACCAAGGCATGGAAGAGAAGAATGTGTTAGTAAATAAAGAATACAGAAATACAAGGGACAAGCTGAAACTTTAGTAAAAATTTTCAAGAAGCAAGATCAAAGATTCAAAAAAAGGCAGCAGTGTGACAAACTAAAAGACCTGAAAGAAAAAAACAGTGAGGGGGAAACAGCAACTCAGCAAAACCGTGGCTCATTACATCCCAAGACGACATGGAGTTTTACTCTTCCCTGTCTGACTGGAAGCTATTTGGCCAGCACAGACTCATTGTTGGAAAATACCAGAGACAGTGAACATAAAATCTCTACCCAACAGTGTGTTAGTCCCAGCTCATTACTGTGTGCATTAGTAACAGGTAATTCTTGTATACTCCACATGGTGTATGACTGATTTTTTTCTTGGCAGAAGATGCCTTCATAGGAGTGACCCAGAGAACTGAGTGCTGCAGCAAATGGAACAGGAAGCTATGATTTTAATTAAGAAATTAAATCAGGTTATTATCTTCAACATCTGTCTTAGAAGACTCTTTTGTATTCTGCCCTTGACTTTAAGTGCTTTGTACAAATAGAACCATGGTGGGGCAAGCTTGCTAAAGACGATGTTGAGCCTCTGCTAAGGATACCTACATACAAAGGAAAACATTTAGCTACTAGTTTTACTCCAGCTAAGGCTTACACAACAGAACTTGGTTTATTATTACTGAAAATAGTACTGAGCTTCCTTCTGATTCCCCCCCCCCCCCCAAAGTTAGCTGGTAATAAAATAAAAATAAAAATCACCAAGAAACAAAACTGTATACCTTAGTGAGTCGTATAGTTCCTAGAATCAAGAATCATCGATAGCTCAAACTTTTCTAGCCTTCCTGATGGATTAATATTGAATGAGTGGAAGCTGAGGGAGAAAAGCTAGCAATAATCAACCCTTAGATCACTTCTACAGAAATCTTCCCCATAAACATGGTATAGGGAGTATCTTTTCATCCTTAAAACCATTCTGACTTGCTCCACAGTTGACTCTGTATCCAAAGTTGCTTTTTCTGAGAACAAAAAAAGCAAGAACGCTCAGAAACGTCAAAATACATGGTTTACAAAATGCTATCTATTTACGAAGCTGTCAGTTGCAGCATGGTATTTTCTAACTCATCTGTACCAGTGACAATGAAATTCAACTGTAAGTAAGCTAACAAACCTCTGCAGATCTGGACACCTTCCAAGGAACAAGGCAGAAAAAACAAAACTCACAAGCTCTAAGAATTCAAGGTTTGGGGGCAGTTGTACCTTTCTCCCCTTCTGGATCAACATATGAAGGAAGACTGACACCTGCCTTCTATTCTGGGCTCACTATCTCAGGAAGACAGTCATGATCTCCTCAAAGCCACTTCAGCCTTTGACTGACCTTCTTGAACCCATAGTGGCACCCACAGAATACCCTTGTGAAGCCTCACTGACATACATGTCTCTAAGTATTTGAGAAAAAGTATAGTGTAGTTTGACAAGTCATTTCAGGAAAATCATTCACTTCCTTTGTCTAACGCTTCTTTAATCTGAAGGTGATCAGACCTTCTGCGTTTTGGGTTTGTGGGCAGGGGTGCTTGTTTTTGTTTTAGTCAGGAATGGGAGTAAAAGAGTTTCATTGTTTCCCTGTTTTCTAGGTCAGGCAAAAAAATACTGCAATTGCTTTGGTTAACCGCTGTCTCAAACTGGCTTATTTTAGGTACGCTAAGAGAACAGGGACAGTCCCATGTAATTAAGCAAAGAAACTGGGAGCCCTTCTTTGGAACAAACTTTTTGCTTCTTCAGGTCTGCTGGCTGGTTAAAGAAAGCCCTCAGGACTCTCATATCTTCTGGTAGCCTATCTATCTCCATCAAGCTGCTGTCCTTAGCACGTTTTTCCCAGCTGGACCTCTCTGCATGTCCTTTAGTGAGAAAGCAGCACTGTTGTATTTTTTTCCAACACACCAGACCCAGCTGCTCTCCTGGGTCATTAAGGAGCACATTCGCTTTGCTGAAGTATTCAAGCTTACCAATTCATAAGGAAAAAGTAGAAGAAAGGTTTCTAGTTTAAAAAGCCATAACTGTTGTCATAGCACTTCTCATTAAAACATACTTTGTGCATAGAAATCCTGAAAAATCTGAACCTTCTTAGTAAATAAATTGCCTGGCGCCCACTCATCGGGAGCCCTGTGTTAGGTTTGTATCATAACAGGATTCTGGTGGGCTGGAAAACAGCACCTCATGAGAACTAGACGAGAGAAGCTTTACAGTTGGCTCTGAGGTTATCATCCAGTTTTTAACACTAAAATATTCATTAACTCTAGCTCAGGTTATTAGTCCCACCTGCAGACTGTTTCAAAGTGGATGGTACCTTGCTAGTTTCTCGCTGAATGCGTGAGGATTACAGAATTACATCACACCGAGATTAAGACCAATGAGTTGTTTTGACTGCAGTGCTCATTTCAGTGAGGTACTAACCAATAAGAAAATTACCTACAGCAGTACTAGCTTTTTTCTTTTTGTTGAGTATTTTATTAAGAACTATGCAAATAAAATGCCAAGACACACTTCTTTCAGAGAACAGTTCAAGTTCTCCGTCTGAGAGAGCAGTAGTCAGACAACCAATAAACTCTGACTAGCTCTTCCTAACAACTATTTTTCACAATTAAAAAACAAAACGACCACCACAAAAAAAAACCCAGAGGAGCACAACATACAACTAGTGAATTTCGACCCTTTGTCTGGCATACTACAAACCTGAAACAAGGTCAAATGATGGATACATTTGACTTAATCGCGAGCGAGAAAGAAAAAAGGACAATATTTAAAGAATATTATTCAAGCCTTCATAAATTTGTTTGCACTCACAGTTTGTTTTGAGATAACAGGTAACACAAAAAAAAAAAAAACCTGTATTTTTTTTTCCTTCATTCATGCAGCTTCCTACTTCATCAACTAATGGCTTTAAACTTTTATACATTTATTTTAACTCTACAGCAACATCAACATTACCTTTTAATTTGGCAGATAAATCCCTTTATAGGAAACTTTTTACTTTGCCCGTTGTTTATTAGAAGTGTGCTTCTCACAATTTTCCAGCATTATCACTGATAGACTAACTACTAACAGATTCCCATCGGCCACTGAAACAGAAACATCTTGTTGTTTCAGTCATTTCACATGTATTCAGTTTCCATACAAAGAACTCAGGGTACCAAAATGAGAAACACTGAAAAAGTAGCAATTATTAAAAGAATTGAGACCTCTATTTCTTCCTCTTAAAATAACAGATTATATGGATAATGTAGATCCTCATGCAGTAATAAAGCAGAAAATATTATTACTGGCAGTAATCTCACAAAGCCGTACTGAAGTGACACTTATAACCCTTGAATAATTTCAGGCTTTCATAAACATTGTTATCTTGTAAAAAAAAAAAAAAAGTTAAAAAAAAAATTTACATCAGATTTGATCTTTGGCCTTTCATCTTCAATGCTGCAACAGAAATGGTTTGCTTAAGTAACTAAGGAAAATGTAACGTTATACAACGTGAAACACATGGAAAAGAAATTTTGAACTATATTTTTGATTTTCCTTTTGCTCCTGTTTGTGTAAAGTCTGCTTGTCTTTGTTTTCTCTAATAAGGGAAGTTACTTGCCAAATTATTTTTACCTAATATCTAAGTCTTGCGTAATATAAACCACACAAATCATTTTGACATTCGTGTCCAGTCTCTTTATGCAGAGACTTGGTTGCATTGCTCTGCTGTTTTGGTAGGCCAAGTAACAGGACAGTTCTTAGGATGGTCAAGTGCACCACACTGATCTTTCAAAAAAAATTGATCCTGGCAGTAATAAGAACTGAACACCCAAGCTAACCTCAGATCAGTGCTGTTTCTTATCCTTTTCTAAAGCGTGTGTGAGACGGAACCTCTGGAAGTTTAAGAAAAGGTCTAAGCAACACCGCTGTCAAATTCACGGTGTCAAAACAGCTCTTCAGCCACTTCTGCATTTCCAAATACCTGATTAGTGCATCTCCAACTGTTTCCTACTGTTTTCTAACAGTAGCCTTCACACCGCCACATACCACTACCTTCCAACAAAGACTACCGCGCTGTGACAACGTGCACACTGAGAAAAAAGATTGCCGTTCATGAGAAATATGTAGCTTTAGTAAAACAGCTAGTAGGTATCATCTGCCCATACTACGCTTTGTACTCCTTGCTTTGACAGCTTCCTGGGAAAACCTCTAACTGGTTTGCTAGACCCCTTTGCTGACCTCTCTGTCATGAAGTATTTACGGTACATTTTGTTCGATGTTGTGAAGAATGAATAGCAAGAAAGCAGAAGCATTATAGCTCACTGAATTTTTTATTTGTGAAGTTGAAGAACATTTCTACAGAACAGACTCGAGGCCTGATTCAGGACCTCTCAGGTACTGAATTTTACCTGGGAAGTACAGATTCCCCTCATTGCCCATTTCACAAAAGAAAAAAAAAAAGAAATAACCAACTTAATCTGTCTGATTATTTACACAAGAAAATAAAGACTTCCAGAAATTAGGTCAATAGCAAAATATAGTGCATTGTGAAACAGTCTTCTGGAGGAAAAGAGAGGAGTACATTGGAAATATACTACCTGAACGAAAAAAGGGACAATAGGACTAGAGAGATTTATTGCAGTCTGAATAATGAGTAGTATACATGACCCTAATAGGAGTTTTCCACTACCAATTCCCACGATTCAAGTGTTTCAAGGTTCTTCACAATAGAATTATCCAAGATCTACAGTCAATGTGACAAGTAGCTTTGCAGGTGTTCAGATACCAAGTGGTATATTCTATAACATATATATATTTTTTTTTTTCTCCTTTAAACACGTCCTTTTAAGTATATGCTGCCTTCACAAAAAGAGCAAAGAAATATTGCTTTCAGAGAGAAGGGAAGCAGCTACCCTTGAGATACTCGTCAAGTGTAACTGGGCTCCTTGGAGTCCAAAGGGCTGCTCTTAAGGTAATGAGTTCTCCTGGTAAATATGGTCATTTTTAACGGTCCCAGAAATGCTTTACAAGCTCCTGCTGGCTTTTGTGCAGGCAGATTATAAGTTTTTAATTTCTAGTTATTTTACTGTGGTCCTTCAACAGAGAACACCCTTTCCCACCATCCAGCACGCTTAAACTGCTTGGTTTCCAAATTGCTGTGCTATTTGTTGTTATAGGACTGCTGAACACAGTCCTATATTGTGCAGACACAAGAAATTAAGTAACTGGAAAACCAAATGACCTGTTCACTAGTTTTCACTTTTATAGCTTATTTGAACTGCTCTGCATATCAAGAAATCATATGTTTTCACGCCAGAGAATACAAAGCATTCCAAATACGAAGGAATTTAGGATTAAAAGTTTTAGATCATCAGCTATGCCTAAGGTCTCCAGTCACTGGCCCTTAAATTTTAAGACTCTACCACTGAATGCATGTACCTCAAATGTTGGCGATTATCAGAATTTACAAGCTTGCACCTTTATTGTTTTCTCTGCAGACATCTTGAGTTTAATTGATTTAACTGTGCAGACCTCCCAGCTGTGACAACTGCCTGTTCTACTGCTACCTGTCTAATAACAGTCATATATTTAGCAGCATCCCCTAACTGCTTACTGTTAGTAGAATTCTAATAAGTGATTTGGCCTGGATGTAGGCAAGACATCAGAGATTCTGTGTCCTAATAACACTCCCTTAAGCCATCCACCTCCTTTGCCTTTAAAGTTGTTTACTAACAAAGATAAATGAGCTTGCCCAGACAGGACAATGACAGTAGCTGGCAGATACATTGTTCACACAGCTGACCCTACTCAATTTTAAAACAAAATAAATCTATGCTGTTTTGTTTTATGTATGACTTATTAAATTACTGATATATAACTCGTCTGCCCCAGATTGCAGGGCACAGCTAATGCACTGAGCTGCAGACACTACGTAACCTTAAAAAAACCAAAACAGGTTTACATTAAAATTAACATGAGATAGAGACAGGTTCAGATGGAATGAGAGATGAGGGGAAAGAAAGGCAGGCTTGTCTAATTCTCTTCCGGGAACCCAATATGTTATCAACTGTCATGATTTACAAAGCAACTGATGACTGGGAAAGACAAGTACGACACATTAAAGCTATTAATTCACAAGGTGGAGTCACAATGCTTCAGAAATTTTTGCATCCGAGGAGCCTCTGTTGAACCTCCCTAACTAGAAGCACTCAGAGTAGTCCTGTGAAAGCATTATAGATTATAGTTTTTGCTGCTTTGAGAAAGACCCATAAGAACTATTAGTTTGAGGCTAAACATTTTCAGCTAGAAACAGAAATTTAGGAAATATTGGGTCTTGAGGTCTCTTTGCGTCGTTTTATGAAACGTGCAACATGCTGGTGTTAGGGTCAACAAAACAAGAGCTTGCTTAATTACATACAATCATTATTCTACACCAATTCATGGGGAGCTCACAAAAAGAAAAAAAAAAGAAAAAAAAGAAAAAGAAAGAAATAGATTATGAGCTCACAGAAAAATTCTAAAACTATCTAGCATGTCACTTCCAGGTGGGGAGGGCATTTGGTCCGTCCCTTATCACCATATACCTTGTGCCTTTCTTTACAGGAGCAGTAAATAGAAAAGGTCAGAATGGCCCCAGTCAGGGGAGGTCTATGAGATAGAGAGATTTATTCAGGCAAAACTTTTCAAACTAAACAAACTGAAAAGAAACCTCCCCAGAAAGCCCTTGAAAAATATCAATCTCAACATCCAGGACACCCAAAGGCATAAAACTGGGGCTTTGCTGCATTCTTCAGGCTTCTTTTTCCACATTTCTAATAGAAATCAATGAATGCCGTTGTTCATTGCATTACAAGAGAATGTTACGTAATAATTAAATTAGAGAGACTAAGAAATAAAACACCCATTGCTCAATCTGTCAAGTAATTATCATACCCTCCCTTTTGGACCAGCTGAGAATGAGACAAAATGAGATCCAGGCAGAAAAAGAATATGTGAAAAACTAAAACACATTACTTATAATGATTTTAAGAATCATGTTCTACATATATTTGTCTGGGTCAGCAAACAGCCAGGCTCACAGAAAAGGAGGAACAATTCCCTCTTCCATGCAACCAAAGGGATATTTCACTCTTTAGTCTTCAGATATTTGTTATGTGTTTGCTGGTTGGTTGGTTGTGGTTTTTTTTTTTTCATAAAGTAACCCCTAGTTACACACCAGACTCTGCTCCAGACTTCCCATACTCCTCAAACTTGTTCCCTCTCCTGGGAGTCCATTGTGTGCATGGATACTCTGATGCATGAAATCGTCTCAATTGTTCTTCACATTCTGTTAGCAAGAATACAGATCATTTATAAATAACTAACATATTGGATGGATGAAATGTAAATCACTGTACTATTTAGAAAATACTTTAACATGGCCTGCAGTACTAATTGTATACAGTGACTCCCCCCACCCCACTCCCTACCAGTTTGAGGGTAGCTTCTTAAAATAACACTTGAAGAACAACGTAGTTGTAATATAACAACAGAATTTTAAGTGCTGGATGAGGCTGGATGGAGTCAGGAATGTGCCAAGACACTCTGCAGTTTCTCCATTTTCTAATAGCAAAAACCTGAGTAATTCCCTTAATTCTAGTTTCCACTCATCTATTTTTGCACTAACCATACAAGTACATTGCAAAAACTATGCAGAGAGGTCTCAGATGCTTGCACTGAAGGCAACTATAAAAGTTAAAAGTTCTCAGTTTTTATAGGACAAGAGGAGACAGTTGGATAACTTCAGACTGGAGAAACACAATGCATTCTGCTGCCTGAGTGATCAGAGAGTTGGGGTTCAAGCATACCCTGGAGCTCTAAACTAAAATCACAGTTTAAATCAGCCTCATGATGTCAACCACAAAGTCACACAAAACACAAAAGTCAAAAAGGCGCCTAGCTTGCAATCAGAACCTAACTAAAGTCACAGGAATAGGAGTTCAGAATGAACACAAGGATCAATGGCAAATTTTTTTTTTTCCAAGCACTTCCACCTGTAGTGATCTGGTATATTTTAAGTGATACATGATTAAGCGAAACCACTTTTATTAGATCGGTTAAAATAAGGTAAAAATAAATTTTTCAAAATTATGGATTATTTTTTAAATGCTGTTGCATGTTTTTAAGCAACAACTAGAAGGAATCCCAAACTCCATGTTTTGCTCACCTCTTATCTCCATTGTTTTAGGAGATGATCATTAGCAAGAAGTCACATCCTTTACCTCCTTTCTGAGTTAATTCCAAGAGACACTAATAGTAAATCTAATTAAATACCAGTCCAAGAAATACTCCCAGTGCATCTTCTTGCCTTACAAGATCCTTTCTTCTCTGTTTTCAGAGTTAGAGGCTTTCCGCTTCTTTTCTCTGCCATCCTGACAAAAGACCTAGTCAAGCAGAAGATAATATGTATGAAGCCACAGAAACGTATACAGAAAGGAAACACTTTTGATTCAGCTTTAGTAATTCTAGCATGCTGCATGTTAACTTCAGGCACTTCACTATTTTCTAATATCTCACTAGCCTATGTCCTAACAAATGTGATGCCACCTGTTATAACACTTGATTACAAAAACCATTGCTATTTACAAATGGGGACATAGATCCACGGGCAGCTCTAGTGTTTTATTGTCGTATTTGACTAAAGCTTCTTTAGACACTCTCGTTATTTCTGAGATAAGGCTGAAATGTCCATCTCATCCACCTACATCATGCCCAGTGAGAATCAGTAACATTACTTCAAGCATTGCTGTCTCAGCAAGAAAAAGTAAATAATGCATGCAGTTTTATTTCAGGTAGCACAGGGGACAGTCTGAGCAGAAGCACTTGGGTACTGCAACCTGCAGATAAAGGAGTCAAGCAGGGTTTTAAAAAATGAATAAGGAAAACTCTAATGTGATGCTACCAGGATTTCTAGAAAGCTCTAGTTCTGCCCTCCAACTTTCCCCCCCCCCCTATTTTCACCCTCCCTCTGCTTATTGTTCTGTCAATAGTACCAACCTCAGAAGCTGCCCTGCCCATCAAGAAAAATATTAAGATAGACATGGCAGCATGAACACACACTGAATCACGAGCCCTTACTCCCCGAGTGGTCCAACTGGCTTAGTAGCAATAGAGAACAACTGCGTGGAACACAGAGTAGATAGTCTATGACTGGAAAACAAGAAAGAGAAATCAAGCCTCGAGCTGCTCGATAACAACTCACTTTTTAATTAATTAGTAACTTCCTTTCTGTGTCTGATATAAAGCTTAAATCAACTTCAGACACAGCTAACTGCAATTTCTTAACTGGCATCTAAATTATGCTCTCTGGCTTCTGCATCCTTATTTAAGGTAAAAACGGTGTGTTGCTTTGTGGCAGCTTTATTGGGGATTTCAATATTCTGTTTTTCCAGTCCCACAGGAGCCCATTGTTCCGTGAATGCAAAGGAGTACACTTCTGAGGCACACTTAATACTTTACAGTTTTAGTTCATTCCCCTATAACTTAGTCCCAAATCCTAAAGTAAGTAATCTTCACTCATGAAAGTTCTCTTGTCTTAAGGAAAATGGCCGTAAAAGTTACTCGTAGGAGTTTAGTTTTGTGGAAAAATTAAATAGGATAAAGATTGCCCAACTGAAAAGAAGGAATATAAGAGGAGAAAAGAAAAAAGGAAATAGTTTCTTACAGTGCCAAATGGCACTTCAGCTTTCTGAAAGACGCGGCCTAACAGAATAACTTTATTTATAGGATACATTTGGTATATTCACTTATGTGTGTTATAGCAGTGGTGTCTTCTGCACATGAAAAAATTCCACAGACAATAAGACTCTCTGCATTTGCCAGGTGTATCACAAACACTATAAATGATACCATACGCATTCATCCCATTTATTCCCAAGCGAGACCGTTTGTTCAAACACACATTTTTTAAACTCAAGTTAACTTTTAAATGAATATAAGACGTATGGTGGGCAGCATCCAAAATGATGACTGTTTGTCAAATGGAGCTTAAGGAGTGACAGTTCTCCACACGATTTCAATTTAGTCTGAGAATACTGTCAGGCGGAAATATGGCATCAGCAAAAGTCGGGGTTAGTGCTCAGAATGGGATATCTCCATTCAGCTCTGAGACTATATTAAAAAGCAGACAACCCCTGATCAAATAGTTTTGTATTTTTAAATACTGTCCGCTTCCATCTATCCTTTCAACTTTTCTTTCAGTAACAAATGCAAAAAATTAATTTTGAAAGATCCTGACATCATATCCAGCGGGTAAGGCAATTCATGATCTTACAACTCCTTTCCCTTCACACTCTGTTCTCTCTGAACACACCAATACCTCTTGCCTGGGAAGACCATCCATTATCATGGTGACAGTTATTGATTTTAATTAAAGTAGCAGAAAGAAGCTGAAAATATTAAGCCCTGTTCTTCCACATTCCAGGTATCAAAATAAATGGTACTGAGAATTTACACTGACACAATCATGTATTTATGCCTATGTCCAAAGCTACAGCCAATCTGCACAAGAGATGCCAACAGAGCACTCCAACAGCTTTAATTAGTACCGAAAGCTGATTTGGTGGTAGGGACAATATGTAGTAGTCTTGGCACCAGCAACTCACCAGGAGAAGGGAGTTCCTATTGCAGTGAAAAACTTGATAGGCAGCAGTAGTCACTTAATTTGTTTATATAACCAAGCGGGCTGGGTTTGCCCTTTTGTTTTTCCCCCTATGGCTTTTTTCATGGGCGCAAAGAGAGCAAGTTGTTTGTGTTAACATCCAGCTACTCACAATTACAACTTGAAATGCCTGCCAACTGCATAAATCTCACTATTCATGAAAAAGACTTTTTCCTAGAATAAGAGACCCAGACACACATACATGCGTAAACAGGAGTACAGTCTACTCTGAAATTGTGTATTCTGTCAAAGATTCTCAATATCGTTCACAAATAATAACTAAATCTTGACATTCCCCAGTTGCAGAAAAGCATTTCAGTCACAGACTTTAGAGGAGTAAACTGATTAAGCAAGCCTTAATTTCATCTAAACTTGCACAACATGCTGTTGTTGAGGTTTTTTGTTTGTTTCTGTCCTGTCAGAAACAGCACCTTGTGATACAGTTTTGCTGCCCTGGGAGAACTGACGAAATGATGCTCACAAGGCACAGGGCACGCCATTTGATAAGTGTCAGATACAGAGGACTGCTATTCTAATGATCAAAAAAAATCCATTAATCTCTCAGCCTCCATCTGATCAATGGGATCAAATTGTTTTTAAATGTGATCCTACTGTATTTTACAATGAGATGGCTGATGGACAGACTCACACGGCCTATCTTCCTTCTTTTGGAGATTTCAGGTCTCCACAGAAATTTTTCTGTGATTACATTTTCTCTAAGGAATCCCTGCAGAAAAATAAAGTGTTTGCCTTTTCCCAATGATTGCCATGTGTAAGTGCTTAGATACTAATTGGCAATTTTACTTATCAGGGCAATTTTTCCTACCTTCTCTCAAACAACAAAAAGATGATATAAAATCCATAACAGCCTTGTTCCATCTGTAAATCCATCTGGTTTGTAGTATGTGTCCTCGAAGTACCGATACATTTGGGGAAAAACACACTGCAAATAAACAAGCTTAATGTACATTATTACAGTTTTGGAATGCAAAAATTCATCATGCCTCGCAAGGCGAACTTCCTCTGCATTCCTGGAACAGATATGCCCAGCTTGCAGGTTGTAATACATTGTTGTCATCTGAATGTTTATTCCTTTCCCTCCAGTGCTGTTTGAACAGGTACCTCACTTCAATAAAAGAAAGATGTAATAGAAGAGCTGTTTGGAAGCCTGAGATTTATCCATCTCTTTTCCTAAGCATCTGTGAGTCTGGCTGTTTCCTTGATAGTTCCTCCTCTGATGTGATTGTCTGCCTGCGTCTTACGGGCACAGAGATGCCAGGGGATCTGGTGTGACTGTGTCTCCTTTTGAACAATATGCTGAACAACCTTTACTGTCCCCACTGGCTGAGTGACAGGTATTGAACACAGGTATGTCTCTGATCAGGGTCATAGAGGAGAACCAGCTGCTTCTGATGCAGTTCTGAAGTCAAATGAAAGCAATTTCGTGCTAGTCAGGAGCATCATCTGAACCAGCGACTCTTGTCCCAAGCCAACAGTGTTAAGTAAGAGATTCACCATGTACAACACTTTTCTGTGCCACCTAGAGAGAGGCTTGGCAGAAAAGTTATATGAAATTAAGAACTGTCACTTACTTACTCAATTTACACAGAGAAAAATTAAATTGTTTCCACTCATTTTGAGCTTTGACAAGGGAAACAGGATACTAATGTTTCCAGCATGCACTACCTGGGGTAGACTGCAGAATAAACATCCATCAATCCTGAAACCAATTACTGTTCTTCTAACGTCCATCACACCAGATGCCATTTCCTACGTATGAATATTCATTAATCAGACCACTACACATTGCAGATAAGTTCAAGGAAGCTTTTCTTTTGGTAAAATGCAGGCTAAAACTTACTACAGTATAAATGCAGTGTAATGTACATGACTGAATTTTGCCAGCATGTCTCAACTCACAGCACCACTGGACGTTTTCTAGACACGTCACTTATTGGCATAGTCTGAGTTAATGACTAAAGTGGCAAACACAAAGGATTTAGGGAGGGTGTGCAAGCATTCACCCACCAGTGATGTCTCATCTTTGTCTTCTTTCAGGGAATGACCCCTGAATCACGGCATGAACATGAGAAAAAGAGTATTTCAGAAACCTTGCGTGGCTAAGAGATGAGTATACCAAAATGTGGAGAGAATGAAGAGTGCTGAATTTCATGCTACTCTAGGGTATAATGAAAAAATAAATTTTTTTCCTGAAGACATGAATCTTTCCAGGTTTTCAAGAGCTCCATGTCTCACTCTCAGCTGACAGAATACAATCACCTTGGGGTTATATTGAACAGAAGTAGCTATCGATTAGAAAAGTGTTTGCAGATTAGGAGCCTTGCAAAAGAGTTACTCAGCAATCTCTCTTAATTGGATATGTTCAGCACTTGAAACTTAATTTCTATCTCCATTTAAGTGAGTCAATATTGTGGAAGCAGCTAGAAAACAGGTTTGGCACAATAAAACTCCAGTTCAGTTCCTATTTGCTTGGATCAGCCTAGTCACAAGCAGAATGAGTCTTCCTCTGTTTCAGGTCAAATAACCACAGGCCTCATGCTCTATGAAAAGGCTGTCACAGTTTCCATTTATCACTGTACCAGGGAGTCATGGACTCCCAAGTTTACAGAATCACAGTTTATCTAGGAAGGGTTTTCTAGGGATTGCCTAGTCCATACGCCTCAGCTCGAGCAGGGTTAATTACAGCAGGCTGTGCAGAATCATGCTCAGTTGGGTTTTGAATATCTCAAAGGATGGAGATTCCAGAACCTTTCCAGGCAGCATGTTTCAGAGTTTTAACTCTCTCTGCATCAAATTTTTTTCTTATGCTGACCCTTCTCTTCAAGGCTAAAAAATCCCATCTCTCTCAGCCCCTCCTTCAATGTCCCCATATGTACTCCTTTAATCATCTTTGTGACCTTTGCTCCAGTGTATCCACGCCTCCTGTCATACTGGAGAGGCCAGACCTGGACACAGCAGTCTAGATGTGGTCTCCCCAGGAATGAATAGAGTGCAAGGATCACCTCCCTTCACCTGCTGGCGATGTCCTTCCTAATACAGACTTCTTTGCTACAATGATACAATGGTCATTACTGACTTACTGACTCATGTTCTTTTTTTTTTTTTT
>VXBH01009193.1:354454-365031 GCA_013400035.1 Rynchops niger
TTTTTTGTCCACTAGCACCTCCAAAGCCTTTTCTGCAAAGCTGCTTCTCAGATAGTCAGCCCCAGCCTGTGCTGGTGTGTGGGGTTATTCTTTGCGAGGTGCAGGACTTTGCACATACCTTTGTTGAACTTCATGAGATTCTTGTTGCCCTATTTCTTCAGTCTGTCAAGGTCCCTTTGAATGGCAGCACAGCCATCTGGTGTATCAAGCACTCCTCCCGGTTTTGCATTTTTGGCTAACTTGCTGAGGGTGCACTCTGCCCTGTCGTCTAGGTCAAGAATAACAGTATTGGCCCCGGTATTGACCCTCCGATACACCACTAGTGACTGGCCTCCAGCTAGACTCCATGCCACTATCACAACCTTCCAAGCCTGGCAGTTCATCTACTTTTCAGTCCGTCTCCCTGCCCACTTACCTAATACATACTTAATCAGTTCATTTACTATTTGCAGCTTTTGAAGGTCATGAACTCCAGAGAAATGAGGTTCTATTAAATTCTGTTTCTACTAGCACCGAGCTACTAATCCTTATAGCCTGTTACACGAAGAGCTAGGCATTGGCTGTGCCAAAACAAGATGACTGGTTATAATAACGTTGTTGATCCTGCTCCTCAGTTCTGTAGGAGATGACATAACGTACTGAAAAAGGATCAAGAGCCATTACACAACTGAAGGAAACTCACTGCCTTTCTTCCTTCAAAGGCTAATATGCTAATGTGACTAAAGGAGAAATACTGAGCAAATTTTCTGAAAAATAACATGACCTCTAATAGGAAAAGAAAAGAGTCTCCTTTTCCTTCTGCTACACAAAACAGAGAGTTTCTGCTTGAAAATACAGTAAATTTGAGCCTTAAGCTAACATCTGGAGTCTTACCCATGTGTAGGTTAACTCAAAAGCAGAATATTTTCATTAAGTAACTTTCAATACATATGTTTATGCAACACTAAATAGAAAGAGGTAAAATTTTACAGTACTAGCAAAGATAGAATGGAGACACTAAACTTAAACGTATGTTTTTTAGTTTGGGTTTATCCCTTTACTGATTTTCAAGGTTTGCCAACTTTTTTAATGTTTAGAAATGCAGCATCTATTTCATGCTTAGAAAGACCTGAATACCTCATGACAATTATGTTAAGAAAAAGAAATTATAGCTCCCCTGCACCTACTTAAAAGCAGGAATAACATATTTTCCATAAGCAAAAAATGTGTACACAACCTCCCAGAATTTGTGTCTTTCTGACTGTTGGGCTTACAGAGGGAGAGGTACCTCTTCTCACGTTTGAAAGCAACAACTGTTCATAGTTGCTAAGGCACATAGTTCTGCAGGAACACAGAAATTAGCTGACGGTGTTCTTCTCTCATTTTGTGTAACTGCTGTAAATTTCAGTGCTTTGCTCATCCAAGTCCCATTGCACAGCTAAAGTTACCGAGAGAAAGTATCAGTACCCAGAGAAGACAAAGCTCTCCTAAAGCTTGTTAAGGGTGGGTTCATGTGACCATTCTTTCCCTTGACGCATGTGATCACTTCATCCGTACTCCATCTGCAGTGAAAAAGCCAGACTTTGTGAATGCATCTCCCCTAACTTCCTAAATCTTTTTCTCCCTGAACAAAGGCTTGGTCGTGCTATTTTTACTGTGATAATGTGTGCTCTAATGACTTTCTGGTTTGGTGTCACTAGTTTCTCAGAAATTGTTTTTTCACTGTATCTTTTCAAGATTATTAGTCACTGCCAAGGGTGACCTGTTAGCTTTATTGTTAATGGTTAAAAAAACATTTTTCTTTACCTAATTTATACCAAAAATTAAACTCTAAAGGTTATGCTTGATGTTCCTGATCCTAAAGTCCAAGTCTAAAGATGCAGGTATTAAAAAGGTGAGAAGCATGAAAGCACCACAGCTATTCTTGGGGAAGCATTAATAATTAGATATTACTTTGGAGAAAGGGCAATGCTTCATCTGAAGATGAAGTATTATCTTCTATATCTTTTTGTGCAGTTGGCGGAACATTCCCACTGATTGTGCTTCTCATCTCAAAATAAGTTGGCAGGTTTGCCCTTTTCTAGCTGAAATATAGTCTCTTCTGGGAAATCTTTACCAACGCATCCTGAGAATTGTTATGTCCTATTAAAGGTTGCTCACTGATATTTGTAGTATCTTAAATACACACTGCATTATTACAGGTGAATTCTACATTTGCTTAGGGTAAAGATTGTGCTGAAAAGAAAAGCCAAACAGATATCCACAGGGCTACCCTGTTTAGGAAGCAGACTCATTACTGTGCTAGATTTATTGCAGCTATGGATCTGCTTCAGAAACAGCAAAGTCAGATGGGAGTGAAAAACAGGCAGTTGTTGGAGCCTAAGAGAAATGTGGTCATTTATGATCTCCTAGTCTCTAAGAAAAAAAAAAAANGATACAAAAGGCAAAAAACCAGAATGACTGACAACTACACCAGAGTGATGTTAAAAATTACTCTCAAAGATTAGTCTTTCCCCCAGAGGGCAGTAGGAAATTCCTCTTCACGTGGCTGAAGGTTTCTTGTTGTTTTTGTTGGTATGGGTGTGTGTGTGTGTGTGTGTGTGTGTTTTGGTGGTGGTTTTTTTTTGTTGTTTTTTTTTTTAAAGTCGATCACATGAGAAACTACAGAACTGCATTGCTTTCTTAAGAAGGAAAATGCGTGTTAGCCTCATTTAATGGTTAGAAAAATTTACCTTGGCTTCAGTCAAGTAATTTTAAAGAAATCTGCTCGCTTGCAAGAATGAAGAAACTATACCAGAAACTAATGTATTCATTAAATTTTCCCTTTAGGGCTGGCAAAACAGTTTACATTGCATTTTAGTCAGAAATCTACCCTGGAACATCTGATGTCAAGGCAATTTAGCTTTTGTGTTTGTAACACTTTTAAGGTACCCATTTGTGTTTACCACAGTAGCAAGGACTCCAACAGTTAGTTTAAAAAAATAACAACAAAAAAAAGGAAGCAGCTTCAAATCCTTTCTAGAACCAGAAGTTCAAGTTCAGTAAAATAATTCCACTAGGTGAATCATTGCAGAAAGCATTACGATATTAGTTAGCAGACAACACACTGATAACACCCGACTATTACAATTAAAAAAACCCACATTATAAAATAAATGAACACAAAGGCTGATTATGATACCACCCATTCTCCTTCCCAAAATATGTATCACATTTTCTTGTGCTTCTTCTAAACCTGTGCACAGGTACCAGGAAGGTAATGATAGGATTTTTTCAAATTATTAAAAATTCCGTAAAAGCAACTCTGCTGACATCTGTCACACATTCCTGGGCTAAAAGACAAGTGTCACTGGAAGGTAATTGAATATAAAGTGCTATAGCATGTAATTATTGAATCCCTTTTATGTTAATAGTCCCATTTAATCAGTAAGGCTGGTGAAAATGGTTTTATCAAACATGTTTTGGCTAACTGTAATCTCAGTAGACAGATTCTGAAGACAGTGTTTGCATGAAGGGAAAGTAAGTCATTTGACCTTGTGTGCAATTACATATATGGATTTGGAAACAGCACAACCTGTCTCAAGTCAGTCACACTAAGAATGCCTCATCCTATTTCTCACTGTGAGCCAGCGTGTCCTGCTGAAGCACGGATCCTGTGCTCCTGCAGCTCTCCAGCAGCAAAATCCATGTGCTCAGGAATCCAGTAAGCAAAACAGAACACTGGGGTATTTTCAGTTTGTGAAAATCTTAAAGCAAGTGCTACGCACTCACCTGCAAAATATAAAATACATTTAGCCTACTTGGTTTGTGGGAAAAAAAAAAGACACAGTAAGTTTATCTTGTTTGCAAGCTTCTATTAGTGTGCACAATACAAAAAATTATTTTCCAGTATTTATTGTAAAAGACAGAGTCTTTATTACTATTAGTGATCCAGCCATAAATTATAAAAATCAGCCAAAATCTTTTACTCCTAAAACTTTAGAATTAAACACATGCAGAATATAGCCATGTTTTGAACAAGGACTAGAATTTGTGACCTTCAAGTATAAACTTATAATAGTGACATTTACAAATTAATCTTTAAGGTTAATTTTACGACATGAGGTTGAGTACACTGTTAACCTCAGCTGAATAAGTTTTTACTTTATATGGTGCAAGTCCTCATTTAACCTCCCCATTTTTTTCTATTCCCCTTGCATTGGAAATCTGTACATACTAAATGAATGATCACAGGTGGAAAAAATAAACAGGGGTATACATTAATATAAGTGGTTTATCTTCACATGACACTTCAAGGTCATATATTTTTAATGGGTGGGATCTGAGCCTGCATGTCCTGAGTATTGCCTCAACAGCAAAGACATGTAAGAAGTGACTTGCATCATGTCTCTGAGAATACAAAACACAGTTTCACATCCAAAATACATTCTACTGAACAAATTAAATAAGATGCTTGCTACTTTATGAAGTAAATTGAATGAAACACACCTACACAAACGAATTCTAGCTGTTTGACTATTTTAAAAGATAAGAATGGCTTGATTTTGAAGTGAAGAGTTTTCTGACAAAATGAAGGAGAAATCTTCAGCCTTTGATCTCCTTTCATTTTGATTACTGGAGGGGGAAAAAAAGGGTGGGGAAGAAAGTATGAATAACTAGATAAATTCACATTTGTTTTTCTTATGAGAAATGAGGAAAATAAATTTCAGAACTTAAAAAACCTGCAAAACTTTCAAAAAGAAAATCTGCAATTTTATGTGTGTCAGATGGCTGAAACTGATGAAAAACCAAGTGATGCTAGTTAAAGCCAAAAATCACATGCATAGTCCACATTGAGCTTTAGTTCACAGAAGTAACAAGGAATAAAAAGTGTTCCAGGACAGTAATTACAGAATGAAATGTAGGTGCTTATATTCTAAAATGTGAGTCAGTCTACAATCCACTTAAACGTTTCTCACTTTTCCAAAATACATTTTGCAATAACAATATGTACATGGTAATTGAGCCTATGAGAGACAGGCCTACAGAATAAGTATGATTATGTATGTCTAAAAGCTTATGAACTGAAAAGATATTTTTAAGGATTTTTCTAGGCAGCTGGGATTCAGGAACCTGGTTTTGACAGTGTAATAGGGAAACAGAGAGAAAGAGTGCGCACAAGGCAACGTGCAACAGGGCATGAGAAAGAGTGAGGGTGAGGGAGAAGGCACAAGAGGGAGAGAGCAGTAAGAAAGAGGAAGAGCAAGTGAGAAAGAGCACGAGCGAGAGCACACATGAGTGCATGCGAGAGCGATAGGAAGAGCAACAGTGAGGGCAAATGTGAGCAAGTGAGGGCAAATGCGAGCAAGAAAGCAAGCACGTGAGAGCATGTAGGAGAAGCAGACATTGTCTAAAATGTTCGGTAATGTCAGCTATTAATAACAGATGTAGGAAAGTAACTTGTCTCCAGTGAACCGTGTTTTGACCCACTTATTACAGAAGTCAAAGACAAGATAAAAAAGTCGGGCTGGGAGCACTGAAGTTCAGCTACTAACACCATGTTTAAAAGCAGTATCAATTAGTTGGATGAGAAAGCAATTAAAAAGAGATCCACGGAACCCAGGAGGGGCAAGGAGGGAAAGTCCTATAATTGATATAGGCTGTGGGCTTCAGTTGCTGGTGATACACCGATGCACAGTTTGTACTGTTTCTCTCCCTCCTTCTCAAAGCGAAGCTTTCAAGCATGTGTCGATTACATGACACCATGGATTTATATAGAGACTAAAACTGTTGCCCTGAAGTGTTTCTGCTGATCATACATTTTGCATTTGAGGCCAAACTCACTCTAGAGTCTATAAAAGAGGAAGAATACATATGAGACCCCTGACCCATCAGCATGGATCAACTGATGCAAAAGGGTGTAGTGCCCTCGTCCATTTCTCACTGCCATCCCACAGCCCCAGGTGGAAATGGAGTTCTGGGACTGCTTCTGGGAGCAAACAAGTAGCTTGGATCAGTGTTTCCTACATGGGGAGGAAAGCACACATATTACATCCAAAGTGAAAGGAAAAATAAGGTGGGAAAGCAGTAGGACTGGCTGTAGAAACGCAGATGAAATTTAGGTGAAATTAGGTCCTGTCCTTGCAAAGAAGCAGTTTGGGTTTTGGCTTCACTATGGCTGAGTTTATGTATCCTGTTACGTACTTTTCTGTCTATGACTTGCAGGCTTGCAAGTTTGAAGCAGATCTGTGACTTGCAACTGCACCCTTCTGCTATCTATCCCATTTGATCCCAGGAGTCCCACTATTCTTTGCCAGAATATAGGACTACTAAACAGATGCATCTGCCGTTTTGCACTGGGCAAGCTAAGATGAGTTCAGGTCATGCTGCCCTTGCATCCGAATGATCAGGTAGGAAAAAGCTGGAGTTCCTCAAGGATTTACTTTCCAGAGTCACACTTGGGAACTGCTACTGTGTACTGCCTCTTTGTTCTCAATGTCAATTGAAATTCTTTTTAGCTTGCTTTCTAAAACTAAGAACTGAAAAGACATGAAATTACTCATCCAAATCACTGACCAAAGATAATATTTCCTCACTTGTAGCTATGTTGCATAGTATAGCATTAAAAAAACACAACCCACACTGAACAAGAATCTGCTTACCAAACGTCCTTCGGCCTTCTGGAAGCAGTAAAATGCTTCTACTGAAGACATGGAATAATTCTAAGAGAACTAAAAAGAGCTTTTCATAGCTCTGGGACTAATGAGATAGGTAGCTCATCACTACTTACTCATCATAAAACAAGCTCAGATCAGTGGTGAGTAAAAGTTGTTAACTTGTGGCAGCAGTTCAGTGACACACGGGAGGAACTGGTGGCCTCAGTGCACTTCTTAGAGCATCTAACATTTCTCAATTGTCAGTCCCAGCAGAAAGACTACAGTTTGAACGGAGGCTGGAGAGCTGCTTTCTACACTATTACAGCTCATGGAACAGGGAAGCTAACTGATGAGCTACACCTGTGGCTGCTGGGAGTTTTCTCACCTGAGTAGCACACATCAATTTCAAATTAGGTAATTTGGCATCTGCTGTGGATACTGACTTGAAGGCAAAGGGATTTTTTAAAAAAACAAACCCGAAACCACTATACCTCTTTAACAGCTACAGGAACATATTCAGTGCACTTACTGTCAATATGTTTCTATGTTTCTCTTAAATCATGGCTCTTCAGTATATTTCTCTCTCTTCTGTTTTAAAGAGCTGTATAAAATGTCACACCATTTTTTTTTAATCATAGCTATACCTGCAAGAAACTTGGCATTTACAGCACTTGGGGTTTACCAAATAGTGCTAACACACAACCCCCTTGAAATACTTTTAAAAAAAAAAACATGCAGGGAACTGGATAAGTTTATACTGAGTTGGCTGTGGTGGGTTGGGTTTTTTTCAGTTGTAGGAAATACCCATTAAAAAATAGAGTAGTTTGCACAGAAAATTTGTAGTTTGGTCAATGGCTTGATCCACCCAGTGATGAAGTACAATTCTCTCTTCAGAGTGAGCAGTAACATTGTCAGACCTGTGGCAGCCTTTGAGTCGAAAGAGACAAAATAGAGAGAGACAATATCTTTTGTTAAACTAGGCTAATATACTGGGAAAACTCACACCAGAAATGCTGCCAAGCTTTTAAGTGTGTAAACTCTTCTTCCGGTAAGCCCTGAGACAAGTACGCTCTTGAGGATCTTCTTCGCAAAAGCTGCTACTATGTTTTACATTATTTAAATAGTAGAGGTTGAATCCAGATCCAAATAATTAGAAAGTAGTCCCTGTGGAATTCCCATTTACAAAAAAAAAACCCAAAACCCGTTGTGTCATCTTTCTCATTGGAACAAACAAATCAAAAGCTTTATGGCGACATATTATTGTAAGAAACTATTTTGGCCACCAGCTTCAACCAGTTTTGCACTGTGTTTGAACCCAATATTAAGTTGTCCTGCCCTGCACTATACCCTGGTGCCATTTACATGTCTGCATTTATCCCAGGTAGAAATAAAAACTAAAACCAAACAACTTAACTCAGCCCCTTTGCCTTAGGGTGTGCAGTTGCTTTTCCTCAACATTTCTTCTCCAAATAGCTGTGCCACTTTGAAAATCAAAGGACAGTGACAGAGAAGTCGCCACAACACTTTGCTTGTGCTGTTTCTCTTGAACTCAAGTCAAGATGCTTATGAACAAAAATACATGGTTTCTTTGCTTTTTTTGCTATGAGATACTTATTATGAAAAGCATGTTTCCCTTCCATTGCTGTTGCTTACCACCAATCTTTTAACCCCTGAGTAATTCGCTGCTGCCAACACCGTGAGAGCTAGCAAGCCTGACATGCACAGCTTTGTTTCTCTGTGTTTGCAACCGAAGATCCTGTGCTCAGTCCAAGTAGTACAGTGTGAAATCAGGACAACTATTTTTCTATAAATTCAAGACCCATATTGCTGTCAGTTCAGGACTATTTTATTGTTCAGATATCAAAGATGATGTTTAGACATAATGCACTTCTACCAGTGAAAACATATGTTCCTATAACTTAATGGTATAATAAAAGGTCAGCTGTATTTCAAATAGAGTTAGATGGAGGTGCGAAAAAATAGTGGACAAGCTTTAGCCAAGGGCTTTCAGCTTCTATTTCATTCTATTAACTGCAATAAATGTTAAGCAAAGGAAATCAGTGGACCCAGAACATTTAGACAGGGTAAAGTGGTAGCTTAATTGCACACTGAAAACATTGGCTGCCAGAGAAGAGTCTGAGATAGGATGACCAGTCTCAAAGGACAACAGATGAATTTTCAAGAACAAAACCAGACCTCAGTGCTGCCTCAGACACTGGAAAGTGAAGAGCAATGCCACGTTTAATTAAAAGCTAATTGGAGAATCATGCTGATAACCATAAATATTTTGTTATTTTGATAGGACAGAAGGTCATAGACCTTTCAGCCTAAAATCATGACATTTGTTGCAACTGTTCACAGACACAGACAATTACAGAAACAGAAGTTTACTGTTAAAACAAAAAACACTTGAAGGTGTACTATAAAACAACTTCTCTTAAAAGGGGCAAGCATAGCAGCTCACTTAAACCACAAAGCATTCATAAATGCCTCTCTTGTACAATGATGGGAATATAATTATACCCTTTGTTAAGCTTTTGTAGAGAGCTTATTTGTCTTTTTAATTTATGGCAAAGGTCTTCTCAGTTTCAGATAAAGTATAAGGCCTCAAAATAAAACTCTAAAACTGCCATGTATCTCTAAGACGTCACCCCTGGGAAGGAAATGAAGAAGAATTTCTGAGTAGTGAAGATCATGCTCAATTTCTTGCTGGCCTCCTGGGGAAGTATTTTCAAATGCAGATTTCAGAAAACGTTATCAGACTGCAAGAAGAAGGTAGTTCTCCAGGAAGGTCTTAATTATGCAAGAGCTTTGAAACCCAACACCACCTTTCTGCAATTCTCTGTTCCTCAATTTAAATCTTTTAATAGATGGGTTGCCATGATTTCTTTGTTCCTTGATTGCCCTGCAACAGTATCTCCTTTTTATCGCCCCTTTCCTACATCTTTATTCGTCATTTGAAATCAGATGGGGGGTGCCTGTCTGCTCCACATAATATGGTACTAAATTAAAAGTGGCTTTTGCTAGTTGCACACCTGAAAGGATACACGTATTTCCACCTTCAAGGGCACCGAAAGCCAGTCACGGTTAAAGAGAGAAAACACAAGTTCACATAGAAAGAGAAAGCAAGCGGCTATGAAGAACAAACTCTTAGTTATAACAATGAGCTTTGCACTTCTTTTGCACAAGAAATGCAAAAACTTGGGGTAATTACTAAAAATTACAAGGAAGGACACATGTACCACACTTTAGTTTTGCGGGTAAAGAGGAGCATTTCAACCTCCAGCAGCGGCAGTAAATAAATAAATAAAAATCCTGGTATTCTAGAGCAATGCCTCTCATTCCTTCCCCAAATCCCAAATCACTATGTCATTATGGACAGTTGGGTAAGGTCAGCGACCTTCAAAAGGATAACAACGTCAAGAACTTCCACTGAGTTTTTAAATGCCTTGGACAAGCACACACTTTAAAGCTACAGTTATGGTTGGTGGGATCTCTCTCCAGTGGAGAAAGTCCAAAATATCTGCAAGACCTGTTAGAGTATCACACACCAGGACTCACACTATCCTCACCAACTGCTACAGCAGATAGCTAAACGGGACAGAGGAGTGGCTGCTTCTTCTGAGGACAGAGCAGTAATGAAAACGTTAATTCCTACATTGGCAAAACACAATAAAGCACAATGAATCTGCCAAATTATTTGCAATTGTAGAATCACAGTTGTTTCAGCAACTGTGTTATTTAATCTCACATAGCTCCATCTGATGCTTTATTCTAATATTTTTTGAAGAGGGTTGCCAACAGTGATTGATCCAAGATGTTAAAGCACTCCAATTTTATGTGATTGTGATCTGTAATCAGAAAGAAATGAGCAGTTAAAATGGAGAATTACTTTAGAGTTACTAAAAACCTTCATAACAGCAGCAAGTGGTCTCCAAAAATTGCCTTCAAGGAAAACAAAAC
>VXBH01009193.1:366487-408872 GCA_013400035.1 Rynchops niger
AATGGAACATAAAAAAAAAAAAAAAAAAAAAAAATACAAGGGAATAAGCCCTCTCATCCTGGGAGCAGCCAGCTACTTTTTCCAGCAACGTGCCATCCAATACTCAACCAATTAAGTTTCAAGTGGTACTCACCAGCCACATTTACACGGGGAAGGCGGGGAAGGAATATGAAAAAAATCAGCCAACATCTCTGACCCTTGTTCTCTGTGGCCACCTTTTACCTTGGACAATGACACACCCTCACTGACACACAACTAGAGCCCATACTCCAAACACCCTGGACTTTTTTCCCATAGCTGCAGAGGAATGTCTGCAGTGACAGCTTCAGTTGGAAGGCCCTGTCCTCTTGTCAACAGACCTGAAAATGTTTGATAAATAGGTATGGGATGCTACTGATAAAAACACAACGATCCTACGGAAACCTGAAAGGGTTTTGAATGCCTTGATACAGGCACTTGATATTTTGTGAGAGTTTGTTCTATCATTCAAGATAGAGATAAGCACTCTTAGGAAATGACAGGAGTCAGTCAAAGCCAATATAATTTTATTTTACTCTTGATTTTATTTGAAACCCAGCATAAAAATATATTATAAAGATAAAACCTAAATCAGTGCTCCCTGGCAAACACACAAAAACCATCTCCATGACAAGTATTTCCAGCTGTACAATAGTTTTGCCAGAATTTATCCATCCTGCATGCTTGCCTCACCATAACCAGTTTTAACGGAGCACTTAATCCACAGAAAGTCTCTAAAACAGGTTGCCTTGATGCTTTTTTTGTTTCATCTTTCCTTCCACCATTTCTCCTGTTCTTACTGAATCCCAGTTACTGCTGCCTTTGTGGTGTGTCAGAGATTTGGTACTAAGCTGCTGTTGTCACATTACTACCTTGGTTTTCAGCCACAGTAAACATACAAATGGCAGCACATTAAAACTAAAAATTTATAGCTCTGAGAAATTATAGTTTAAGTTGCTATTCATCAATATAATTGGATGTTAATAATAGGGTGTACAGTGCTGGCATTCATATCAGGTACACACGCTATACATTTATTAAGTATAATTCATTCTCCTGAAATTCTAATGAGGGCTGCTTAATTCCAGCTTTAATCAAATGTCAGAGGAGCCAGAAACCCAAGCAGAGACTGTTTTTCACAGGTGGCATTTTTTGAATAAGTCAAACAGAGATTTTTTAGCGTTAAGTGTGATTATACTTGGCTTTATCTCTGCCTACATACATTCTCTTCCCTATTTCCATTTATTTCTCTTGCAGCTTGTAACTGAAGATGAATGGAACTGAATGTTATGTTCTGATTGTCTGCTTGTTCCAGTAACTGTTCTTCATTGTATGACTACCTTTAATGGATATATAATATATATTATAAGACAGGTGGAAAAAAAAAAAAAAAGTGATTTGGAGATTTTCAAGCATGTTTTTGAGACATTTTTGAGCTAAATATTATGTGAGCTTTTTCAGCTGCATACGAACAAGCTGATACACGCTTTTGAGCTATTATGCTAAATACTATGATCATGTTAAGTACTCACTCTTTTGTCAGAAAGTTCTGCCATTGGCACAAGATTAAAAAAGTAAGAGAAACTAATAACAGCTCATAATATTTTCTAATCTCTAACTGTCATCCACCATCACTGTCAGTCACAATATGAATGCAAACTGGTACATAGACGTGTTCTTGAAAAGAAAGAAATTAATTTATCACAGAATTACTGTGTCCTATCCCCTAGAGAGGACTGTTCTAATCCTTCTTTTCTCTGGCACATGCTGTGAAGAAGTTGGAACTGGTTATGGTAAGGCACAGCAATGAGCATCAAGAAAGACCCAAAATATAGCAACCTTTTATCACCTGCTTTGGAGAAAAAGTTTTGCATCGTTATGGTAGCACACCTAAGGCACTCAGATGACATTCTGATTACCTTCACAAGAAACCTGGCTTCTAACACTGATTTCTCCCACAAATTTAGAAACTCATCTTCTGATTAAACAAGTTTAGAATTCATCAACCTTATCACCATCAGTTTCTTATGTAGCGTGACCACCCACGAAAATGGTTTCCTAAAAGCAATAATATACACTAAAATAATGAAACCCCTAAAGGTATGCATATCTATTCCCGTAAAAAGCAGTAACCACCTGAAACATTCCTGAAAAAGCTCTTTTACATTATAAGGCCTCAGACTTCATTTTTCTCTGAGAAGAATGTACCCTCTCTGCAACCAAAAGAGTGTTTAGGCAGCAGGGCACTCATTTAAGGAATTAAGTCGGATTTTGAAAGAAGCACTCAAACACTGTGTGAGAACTTCAGTAAAAGCTTCTGGTCCCAGGCCTGTGTTTGCTCCATGTCATTCAGGGCTAGTACCTCTACAGAAAAATCACCAACTAATCCCAACATGTGCTTTCTTGAAATAAGTCCTCCTGGAACCAACTATTCTAGTCTTCAGATACCTCCCTATCCCTACTACATAAGGTGATGGAGTCTATCCTGAAAGAAGAACTTAAAATACATTAAATTAATCTACAGCAAGCCTGAGCAAGTGTTAAACTTGTCATATCTTCACTACTGACACTGTAAAATCTCCCTACAGCAGAACCGTCGACATCTTACCTCTGCATTTCTAGGGACATAACACTTCATCCACTCTCACAGGTCCCCTTCCAGTATCTACATGGATTAATCTGAACAACCATTTCAAACCAGAATAAAGTCACATAGACAAAAGTGTCCACTTGCCAGTGAGGGAATACAAAACAATCACTCAATTTTCTGATCTTTCATTTCAGAGCGATAAATCATAACTCTACTGGGCATTTAAAATCACAGCTCTGTCCTTCCCATATAGATAACCACTTTATCTCCTTTCTCAACAACTTTGTACTCTACAGGTATAAGATACCTTATATCTTATATATATATATATATATATAAGATATATATATACTCTTTCAAACAATCTCACTGCCTACCTAGCTGAAGTCAGAAAGATTGTTCCCAACGTGTATTTGCTTTTGAAGTTTGCTACTACCCTCTTCTGATTTGACAAATGGCTTGTACACCTGATAGCTTGTATGTTGCTTCCAAAATAGTACAGGCTTGTCATATATTTAAAAGAGAGCAGCTCTACCTTCACAGCTCATTTATGTCATTGTCCTTAGATCACAGAATCACAGAATCTTCATGGTTGGAAAGGACCTTTAAGATCATCGAGTCCAACCAAACAACCTACAATCTCTGCCACTAGAGCATGCCCTGAAGTGCCACATCTAGACGTTTCTTAAACACCTCTAGGGATGGTGACTCAACCACCTCCCTGGGCAGGCTGTTCCAGTGCCTGACCACTCTTTCAGTAAAGTAATTCCTCCTAATATCTAACCTAAACCTCCCCTGCCACAACTTCAGACCATTTCCTCTGGTCCTGTCATTATTCACTTGGGAGAAGAGGCCAACACCCACCTCTCTCCAACCTCCTTTCAGGTAGTTGTAGAGGGCAATGAGGTCTCCCCTCAGCCTCCTCTTCTCCAAGCTAAACATGCCCAGCTCCCTCAGCCTCTCCTCATATGACCTGGTCTCCAGACCCCTCACCAGCCTGGTAGCTCTCCTCTGGACACGCTCCAGCACTTCAATGTCCCTCTTGTACAGAGGGGCCCAGAACTGAACACAGCACTCGAGGTGAGGCCTCACCAGTGCCGAGTACAGAGGCACCATCACTTCCCTGCTCCTGCTGGCCACACTATTCCTGATACAAGCCAGAATGCTGCTGGCCTTCTTGGCCACCTGGGCACACTGCTGGCTCATGTTAAGCTGGCTGCCCACCAGCACCCCCAGGTCTTTTTCTGCTGGGCAGCTTTCCAGCCACTCTTCCCCAGGCCTGTAGCGTTGCTTGGGATTGTTGTGACCAAAATGCAGGACCCGGCACTTGGCCTTATTAAACCTCATACAGTTGGCCTTGGCCCATCGATGCAACCTGTCCAGGTCCCTCTGTAGAGCCTTCCTACCCTCAAGCAGATCAACACTCCCACCTAGTTTGGTGTCATCTGCAAACTTACTGAGGGTGCACTCAATCCCCTCATCCAGATAATCGATGAAGATATTAAACAAAACCGGCCCCAAAACTGAGCCCTGAGAGACACCACTGGATCACTGTGTGTACAACAGATCTTCCACTGGAAACACAGTGGAGACACAGCATGTCCAGCATGGAAGACCGACTTGATAACAAACACATAGATGGAATGAATTATCTTACATATGCGTTGCAGAAAATACTGACATTTACTATAAAGATTTTTGAAGTAAGCAGAAGGATTTATCAAAGATGTAGTACATTGGTATGCAAACTCTACTCACATCAAATCTCCCTGGTATTTTTCATTCTCTGTTACTTATTTATTTTTAACACATTAGAATTCTATCCTACTTTATTAAAATCAGACCATTACATAAGCATATACTGTTGCATAAATAATTTCTGCATCTTAGCATTTATAAGTCACATCATCGTGTTCACAGGGATGCAGGACTACAAGATCTGCATTTGATCATATAATTTGTCTTTGGGAGAACTGATACAAAAGCTCATGAAAAATTATGCCTCTTTTGCAATCGTATTAGTTGCATATACACACTGTGTAATCCTTACGTGAGTTTAACAGAGCTAAAGAACAAGAATGAAAAGCGGCATCTTGGTAACCGTATGTGTCATTTTTATAACTGCCACAGTTATTAAAAGCCTAAACCATCACTTAAGAATTAATGCACTTCCTGTACAAAAAGCAAGAAGGGATCTGATAATCTTGGAGAACGTGTGCTTTTTTACCAAGATGTATTTGACAGATGTTGTACAGTAGTTAACCATCATGATGTTCAAGGAGTGAAGTGGTTCTTCAACTGACAGTGGAACTAATAGCAACGTGCACCAATCATCTGGTGCAGCTCTTTTTCTTGAAGAGTTTACCTATTTTATGTACTCCTGATTCCTTTAAAGTAACTCTGAAAACTGTTTGTACAGTCTGCAAAATCTCTGCAATTGCTTTCATACAGACATTAGATTTTATTTTTTTTTCTTTCTAGTAATTCTATAGTTTGGAAATCTGGAAAATCTTGCTGACTCTCAGCATTCCATGCTAGGTTTTAGACTTAATTCCAAAACCGGCACTTAAACTTTTCCAGCTATTTCTGTGTGTCACAGTCTCCTGCAATCAATCATATATTTTATGAGGCAGAGAAAAAAAAAAAAAAATCAAGAAGCCTTTAAGGATTTAATCAACACATGGAGTTAGTTCCAGAACCTGAGGCTGAGAGAACAAAAAGATTCAGTGTAGCAGGTGCTAGGGAAACTTGTTTGGTTTGTGGTTGGTTTTTTTTTTTTTTAATAATTAAAGCTGCTAAAGGACTTGAAACAAACAAACAAAAATATGCATAATGCATAAGAAAACTTATAAGTAGTAGTCAGAAGAAGGCTGTACAACAGGCAGTCTGATGGCACAGTGGCACTGCAGCTTGGGTAGAGGAGAATTTAATGTTGAGAACACACCAGGTAATCAGCCATATGCTTTACAAAGTGGGAAAAAGTATGTTGGACTGCAGACATCCCTGGCCTGCCATCCCATGATTATTCTTCCCCCACCCAGGAAACATAAAAAAACCCCAAAACCCAAACAGCTATCGGCAGATATGAAAAGTTGTTCCAGAGTTTCTCGTTTATAAAAAGCTCAGACAATGATATGTGGATACTCCCTGAGAGCAAACCCCAGGCTCAGTAGGCCTGCAGGATGCTCCTGGGTTCTAAGTATATGCAGTATCACAGCAGGGTCAGAATAACACCTCCCAAAGAGCTCGGATATGCATGGCCACCTGTTGCACAGGCTGGGGAGGGTGAACCCAGAGCAGCTGCAAAGCCATAAAAAGAAGTCAAGTGAATTGCCTACCCATTTAAGTCAACTTCGTCTAACCAAATTCAGCCTCCTGGCTCTCAAGCAGTGATCTGCCTCTAAGCAGAAATCCCAAAGGCTGGAAAATCAGCTATTACAAGTGTCAAAGAAGCGGTTGTTATCAGCCAAGGAGAAGCACAAAACTAGGTAAACACAAACATGATGCCTCCCATTCCTTATGTCCAGGTGAAAAGAACATTTTAAGGGCTATGGTTGCTTCCAATAGCATTTTGTCTGGCTGTGCTTAGCAAATCAACTGGTAAGTACTATTATCTCTTACATATCTTATTGCCTGAACAGAATTAACCTTTTTGTTTTGATAAACACCTGATAGGACAGCAGAAGGAAGAAAGCCCTGTTGCAGAAAACAATTTGAGCTCCACAAAACTACATTAAGCTCGATAAACTTAAGCAGAAGATGTAAAGTTTCAAACAGACCAGAGTTTACAAGACCTGGGAGGAAAGGAAATATTAGGTCAACTTAGCTATACCCACTTTATTAGAACCATTTTTGTGGAACAGTCCTTTGGTCCAGAACTGAGTGATTCTGAAATTGGGTCACATGGTCCACAGAAGCCTCTGAAATCTTGGAAGTATTTGCAAGCCTAAGAGCTTTGTCACATGCCTAAATATACCCACAGTTACCTGTGTAAGACTTAACATACTGCCAATTTACAGTTGGAGTTCTCCTCTCTCAAATTTCCATTGTGTGCCAGCAAAAAGCTCAGGGAGATATATTCCCTGACAGAACCCTCTTTTTCCAGTGTATAGGAGACCTATCTAGCACAAAAAGTGGCCATTTCACCTCTGCTCTCTGACCTGTAGGTCAAGTGAAATGGAAACAGCGCTCATACTCTGGGAAACAGGAGCCCAGCGTTGTGTAACTTCAGTCTTTCAGAGGTCCACCTGTGACTACCGTCACGCAAATAACCCTTTAAGAAGCGTTTTACATTTGGAATTGCTATCAAGAGGTAGCTTACACTGCTACTCACAAAGAGTTTATTTTATTTGAAGAATTTTGGGTTTCAGTGTTTTAGGAAACTTATAGCCCAGAGAGCCGTTAACTGCAGCCAACTAAAAGCTACTAGACATCCATTCTCTCCAGGCTTAAATGCAAGAATGCCATCAACCTTCTTCTATGGAGCTTCATATCATTTTCTCCATACTCTATAGAGAAAACACATTTCTATTTTGAATCACTGTTCCACTTTAAGAATTCTACCCCCCACCACTGTTTTTTTTCCCTTCTTGATCCTTAGTACTTGATTTAGGAGAAGATAAATGACTTTGTCAGATCATAGCACCAGCCCTGTTATAATTTGTCTAAAGGCAGTCTACTCTGGTGAACAAATCAGCAAATTACATCTTAATTTTATATGGCTTCTCTTAACAGTTGTCTTTTCAGAAGCATGATCTTTGGGACACAATATGCCACAAAACCCAGAAAACAATTAGGATTTCTAAATTAATCAGAGGAGTGCTGATTTGATTAAACCAGTACTGTCTGAATCTCATAGCATCCAAGTTACTGATCAAGACCTTGGATACTATCCAAACATCCCTTTTAAACAAAAAATTTACATTGGAAACAAAGTGAGTAAGTCTGCTTTCCTGTTATAATACTAAAATCTTTCACATAGAACTAAAATATATGCTGCATAGATTATTATTTTTTAAGGAATTTATTGAAAGGAGAGCTGAACTATACATAAAAGAGCTGGTTAACAACAGATATTTCCTACAAAAAATAAGCAGATGCTTGGTAAAAGCTGTAATTTCAAGAGTCAGCAGACAAGTTAGTAAAATAGAACAAGGGAAGCACATCACAGAACGGCTATGTATACCTGTGTGTTTACACGCTTGATGCTCTTTCCTCTGCAACATCCATGAAAAAGCAATATATGCAGGCACACCGTCACACAGCTAACTTAAAATAAATGCTCAAAATATTTAGCTCATTGTTAAAATAATCACAGTTCAGAAGAGTCTCAGTTCAAACTGAACTACCTGGAGTCTTCTCAATTACCCTGCAATTACTCCTGTTTTAAGATTACGTCATCTCATTAAGACACTCCTTCTCCCACCTAACACCTCAGTATCTAACCCTGGAGATCAAGTCTGGCAATGACCATGGTAATTCGCAATAAAAATACAGTGACATTTCAAAAATCTGAAAGCACTATTGCATGTACACTATCTAATAAGCTGATAAAATACAGATCTTAATTCTGAAGTGCAGACATTGAAGGCAGAAATTTATCCTCCACTGAAAACTTCTCTGTCAAGTTCTTAAGAGATCAGATGCTACTGTGGATAAAGAATTTTTAATGAGAAAATCAGTATAAAAATAACCAAGGAATACAAACCTCTTTTTTTTTTAATCAAAACACAGCTTTACTAACATTTATAGAATTTTTCCAGTTACAACATATTTACATCAGATCAAACAGAAGTGTTATTAAGAAAAATATCAAGTTATTTTATCAAAAACCAAATCTAACTTCCAAACTGGAAATCTGGAATATGCTTAGGACCAAGGCAAAAGAACTGTCTCATGCTTCTTGAAGTGGAATTTTTTTAATTCAGTATTTCAGTTTCATTTTGGAACACTTCAATGGCCCATGGGAAACACATGAGTAAATTTCCTCATCCTCTGTGGAACAGCAGACAGTCCATCACACACAGCATTGTTACCCTTGTGGCAAGTCTTAGCAGAAAACAGAGACTGAAACAACATCCTTATTCTCAGAGGTAGTCTCTCCAGAATAATAAAATAAATAAAAAAGGGCAGAAAAAAGAAAAATGGTAGAAGTTTAGGCTTACTGTATGCACAATAACCCCATCAAATGTTAACATGTTGTTTTCTGTATCAATTGGCCAGGGACCCTTCACGATCCCTCTCCCAGAAAGACAACGCCAGTGCGGAGTTGTCTGGGGAAGAAGCGAACTGGACAGCAGATTTTATTAGCCTGCTCTTTATCAGACTTAAAATATGAAAGTCTGCTCCAAAATACTGCAGCTACTAGGATAAAGTATCTAATCAACCCGCATTAATGAAAAGTCAGTGACTCATAGCCATATAAAACACCCACCAAGAACGAGTGCCCACTGACTGCAGGAAAACCAGCAGTATGAGGTACCACAGGAAGCACTCCCACAAAAGCTGAGGGAAGAAGTGGCACTGGTGCCTGGACCGGCCCAGCTGTAAGCACCTGAGGTTCTCAGATGCAGAGGTTTCGCGCTTGTTATACAGCCAAGTCTATTCCCAGGAGATTGTTTAAAACTTCAGAAAGGTTGACTTACCCTCCAAAGATGTCTCTTCCTCTCTCTGCATTACCAGAGGATGAAGATTAGGGAGACTATGATCCTAAACCTGCAGCAGTACGAAGTGAGGTTAGCATGATCAGGATTTAGCTAAGAACAGAGAATTCATAGAGTTCAAGCCTGTAAGAAAATTAAATTATAGTGGCAGCCATTGAATTTATTACAACTTGAATGATTCATGGAGTCATATTAAAATATCAATATGGGAAGCAATTAATGTTATCACCAACGATAGCATATAGCAATAAAGAATAATGAATATACAATTATTACTGACCAAAAGCGTCACAGAGACATAAATTTAAGAGTGAAAAAAAAAGAAAATATTCTTTCTCCATCTAGGAAAGAAACATTTCCCTGTTTCCCCAGTTCTCAAAGACCGATTGAATGTTTTGTAGTGTACCAAAAGCACTAGGCTACAAAGAAAATAAAGAAAGGAAAGCAAAGGATAGAATGGGTGCTTTTAAGGAATATGCTTAAGCTTATTCATTTTTTATGTTAAAAGCTGTTGATGATAGGCCTTTTCTTGTATTGATCTATGAATATGAGAAATGATGGAATCAAATACTTACAGAAAAAGTAAGGGAAGCTAAGGTGTTAAGAGAATAAGTATTGGCTTTAATTCATTAAAATATTATCAGAGGGGTAATATTGCTCCATAGCATCTGCTGATATAATGTCGTTTAAGTGCTTTCCAGAACAAAGCACTTATAGTCCCTTCATAGAAATTAAAACTAAAATTTGACTAAAATTACAAATTTTAATCATGAATTGATACAACAGTAATATATGATTTTACATACCAATTGCAACTTTTCAACTTTGAAAGGTCTGCACAAACATTATTTGGGTAGTTCTTCACTAAGGCAGTGTATTACCCTAGCACAATGGGGGAAAAAATACAAAAACAGATGGAAAAGAAGATACAACGAGGTATTTCTCACTCGTGATCTCTCTCCAGCCTAGAATCTCATGCTGCTTCATAAAGAAATTGTAATAAGATGTCCTAGACACAGAACACTTTTTGTTCGAGTCAAAGGATTCACAGATCAGAAGCACAGTGTGCTAGCTCATCATTTTTGACAGCTTGTCAGCGGTGGTACCAGAAGTCGCTGTATCCAGCTGCTTGCCCCATCTCCACCCCAACATAGCACTACTGGCTAACAGAGCAGTACCTGCAGTGTATCCACTGCTGTGCCAACATATTTCATAGCTGGGTGCTGCTAACTTCAAATACCATCTATTGCAACCAGGATATGAGCTCAGCAGATGAGGGGACACTAATCGTCTGTTCTGCTACTAGGCAGTAACTCCACAAGCGATGGGCAGATGGCAGGTACAAGAGCCTCTTAACTCCTCCTTTTAACCACATCACAGATCAGATTCATTTTCCATCACAGTGAAATCTTGTGGACTGGAAACAGGAATCCTTTGACATCGGGTACCTGTGTTGCAGGAGGAGAAATGAAAAAGCCAAAAATATTGCTGTATCTGTAGTCTAACTTTCACTTATCTCCAGAAACTTAAAATATGGAATGGTGTGAATGTGTTTGGGTCCTATAGATTCCTGGAAATATCCAGTTTGGTAACATTCATCCTGTAATGTACCTGTGAAATAAACTTATTTCTTCAAATATTCCAAACATATTAGCAGCTTCAACTCATTCCTCTGACTACTGTAGCTCACAGTACAAAACATGTTTCTAAAAGTAACCTTCAAATTCTAATGGAAAAAGCGTAGATGTTTTGCATGTGATTGGACGTGTTAGCATTTCCTGAAAACAATGCCTGGACTGAAAGACAGGAGATGCATTTTCTCCCTACTTGGTCCTATTTGGGTTTAGCTGGAGACACACAGCACTTACACAACACGGTGCAGAATAAGGTCACAGCAGGCACAGCTTTCAGTGGCCCTGTATGGCAGTGGCCCTGTATGGCCCTGTAAGACTACTTAGCTTTTACTGATGAAGGATACATATCGGTCTACCAGAATCAGCTTAGATTGTATTCAAAGAGCTATATGCCTGAGGTAAACAAGAAAGCTGATTTTGAGGGGTGAGTCAGTGGTTGCAAATCCTTTTCCTACACAAAATCATGATGATTTAATTGAACTCTGCCTGCTGCTACACTATTTACAGACATATTGAACAGCAGTCTAGGTTTTCCAGACAATTATTTGCCCTCTCTTCCATTATCTACATCTCTCTGCATCTTCTTGCAGCCATTTTGTAAAAATACCAGAGTCACCAACAACAGCTTTAGTTATAAACAGCCCTAGGAGAAAGTAATCTAAGTTTTGGGATGAGCAGGTGTTAAAATTCCACGCATCTGGGAAAAAATGGCCTTCTGTAACACCCTCTGATAAGGCTGGCATGCATATTAGCAAATGCTCGCCACAGCTCTTTTAGCACCTTTAATTTAATTTAGCATTAAAAAAAAAAAACTATGGAAGCCAAAGGAAAGGACAAAGAACTCCATAAACCTATGAACAGCTTCCCCTTGCCTCTTGAGACGCAAATACTACCATTTTCCATGAAAACGGTGATCTTTGATAAAACTATCCTGTTATGCTAATATAAAAAGTTATTAGTATTCAGCAGTGGAAGCTCTGGAGAGCTATTTCTAACAGTTTAAAAATAGACTTTTAAAATGTTCCTTTAAACATCACCAAGTGAAATTGCACAGTCAGGAGAGAAATTGCTTACAGTTATGCACAAACCCGTGGTACTTAAGAGGAAATAAAGGCCTCCAGTCACAGAGCATCCATTTGTGTCCTTGGGAACACAGGGACAGGGGAAAGAGAACTTGAAGTTAAGCACATGCAATGTCTTTTTAGACTTGATGTAAAAGGACTTTGTGCAAAACAGCTGTTCAGATACAGCGAAAAGAGCACAGAACTGTGTACAAGGGATGACCAACTAACTGACAGCCAAAGGCCATCTCCTTTAGATGCACAGGTAGGTCAGGAAACTCATCTTTTCTGGTCATTCAAAGAAGAAAATTATTTCCTAAAAGCACCTTTATCTTCTAGATCATAGAAAGCTTCCAGGTAACTGAGGTGACCACAGACATGTCCTGCGTATCTTTCCCTTTTCTAGGCATGCTTCATTCATCAAAAAGCAGCATAGCATAAAGATACAGGGACTTATGGCTCAAAATTCATACCTAGTGATGAAGGTGATCTGACAGACCACATTTCTACCACCCTACAAAGTTTTAAAAGGTTTCTTAAGATCCCATGAAGGTTAGAAGTGGAGCATGTGGATCAAATCATGATGTGGTAGGTACTGAAATCTGTGGGAGCCCTTCTCCTAACTTCCCATTCAGTGAATCATGAGTACTTATGGACCAGAATGAGCTAGGTATAATGGCATTTTAAGAAAGGATACTTCTGTATAAAATACGGTTCAGAAAATAAGATTTCTCTTGTGTTTGTTAAGGGTACAGGACAACTGACACTTTATACATCCAAAGCGAAGAGAGTTGAAAAATGCTGTCACAGCTACACTACAACAACAAGACTCAGTGGAGGCAAACACTGAATTTGGATAATATGGGATTTCCTTCCTCCCCAGCTCCCTCTTTTTATCCCCTAAGGCCTTAGATCACAGTTTAATGTCATGTTACAATAATAAAATTTTTTCACATAGCCACTTAAAAGGATTTATTGTACTTCCACACAATACCACATTTTTATTTCTCTTCTGAAATTATGTTTTCTCTCTGCTAAGCTGAGGGTAATAGCTGTTGAATACTGATTAGAGTTTTCCTTATTTGATTACTGTTAATTAGAGTCAAGCATGTAGTGCATCAGACAGGAGAACTGCAGATCATCATGACACTTCAAACAGCCTGTTTAACTTTAGCAGAGCCTATTCAAAGTTTGGGGTCAGGATAAATCTTCAGCAGAGTTGTTTATACATAGTTGTGTAACATTGCACAGCATGGGGTACTGGACTGTTTGCTTAATTAGTTTAAGAGCCTGTCAGTGGCAGCTCACCTCCAGGTTTACAATTGGAAATTGCAATTAGCAGGAAACAGTTTTATTTTTTTGGTCCAATTTCTCCCACACAAATCATTCTCACAGATGTCTCACCTAAGAAACCCAGGACCATAGCCAGTCAGCATTCACTCACTCTCTTCAACTGGTGTCTCCACGGGATGTACAAAGTAACATCAAAGGGTTAGGTTAATCCCAACTGATCTTGGAAAAAGTCCAGGGTTTCCTGAGGCTTTAATGCTGTGATTAAAGAGTACACCTGTCTGCCCCAGTAATGAGGTCAGACTGTCTTTGCCAACAACAGGCTGCTTTTTATCCTGTGCAATGCACCTCCTGGAGGAACTGTTAGGAAGAGGCGCAAACATGAAGCAGTCAAACAGCCATTCATCATCAAGTAACAGTCTCTACAAAGTCAGAACTATTACAGAACTCCCCCACACACCAAATCCTCCTGAATAAACTCCCTCTTCTTCACATAGCAAATAAACTGCAAGTGATATATGCTGCTGAATTACGTCCAATGCTGGAATTTGTTGGTTTCGTCTAGGTTGGCTGAAAGTAATACAACCTATATGGAAAATATATTTTAAACAGAGACAGCATAACATTTACTTTAACTACAAAATTAAAAGTAAATACTATCCTCTCCCCCAAGTACTCAGGGGTATAGACATTTAACAGTTAATCATAACTATGCAGAAAGTAAATCATAAAGTTTATATTTGCATTCACAATTAAGTGGCATCTTTTTCTATGTTCTCAGTACTATACAGTAATTTATCTGAGAGCCTTATCAGCTGAGCTTACCAGGTTACAGGTGTTAAACAACTAATCCACCGCCCCTCAGATCAGCCAACCACAAGATACTAAGAGGGACCAAAATGGTCTGGAAAGAGAAATAAATTATTCCAATCAAGAAAATAAGTTTCTCACATACTACATCCTACTGACTGCATTAATGGCCTCTTCTTCTACCTCATGTCAGTCTTGCTATCTGTTCAGGCCCATCTGCTTGTGCTAATTTCAGGGTCAAGCAATTAAGACACGAGGGTCTTCCACATATCTGGGTCACAATTATTCAGGAGAATGACTGTTATTCATTAGTCACATATAAAATTAACTGCATTATATGCCAGACAGAGACAAGCCCATCAGATGGCACTGAAAATAAACCCTTCTGTTTCCATGGTATTCACCATTTGTTATTAAAATATATTTAATAAGAGATGGGATTAAAGGTAAAGACATACTCTTTGGAGAAAACAGTTTCAATTCTTTAAGCTGACATTTCTTTTATACATATTTAAAACTGAGTTTCAGCCACCAGGAACTGCAGAAAATTCTCTCTTCTGCTAGTTTCATCGAACCCCCAAAAGACAACAGTGTTAAACTGATGGTGCAGGTTTACTTGGGACCACCGTCTCCAGCTCCCTGTCAATGCTCTGGCACTAATGATATCCTCAGTGCTCTGGCAAAGCTTGTCACTGCCATCATCCTTCCCCCTCTCCCAGAGGGAGACATCCTGTGTGAACATCAGCACAAGAGGCTGAATTCCTTAGAGCATCAAAGAGGCTGCCAATGCCTAACTGATAGCATGTTCACAACAGGGCTTCACCTACCCCCATCCAAAAAAGATTATGCCATGCTGCTTATCCACACAGCCAAAGGGAAGGGTTAGGAGACTCTAAGTGAAAAAAAAATGCTTTGCTTTGCTGTGGTATTTGCAGTTTGTTAGTTATTGTATCAGTCACAATGTTTTGTATTAGAAAATGAGGCAACTACTCATAGTTTTTTAAAGGGTTTCATGTTTTGTTAAGCCTCAGTATGTTATATTAAACAGCTTTCACTACTGTTTATAAAAGTATATTATAGAAGATAACAGAAGTATCATAGATCTTGATCAATTCATATACTTAACTTTCTTGATAAGTAAATACATCCATGATGCTTCTCCATGTTTACTTTCTTCACGCTTTTCTTGAGACTCTTCTCGGAGCTGTCTTAAGAACATACTGAAGAATTCTCTTCTTTCTATCTTAAATTAACACAGTAATCCTAAAATCCTAAAATAATCTACCCCTTGCCAAAACAAACAAAAAATAATGTCACCATTCTTTCCTCCCTTTCTACAACTATTAAAACACTCAACTGTGAGACTAAAGATACTCTGCTCATTATTCTCACCTTTAATGAACACCATATGATTCTGCTACACCACACCTTCCTCTTGTCAAGTGTGCTGCTGGGTTTTTTTTTTTCCTGCTTTTGGTAGTTATCGCTTCATGAAAATGCCCTTGATTCTGCCATGCCTGCAGCCATATAGAGTTTTTTGTGTTCTAGGAGAGAGTTAAAACCAATACACTCCCAGCCACACCAACTCAAGGGTGAACACAACCCACACCAATGTGGTGGCTCACACTTAAGACTGGGAGACATTCTGAGTTTGAGAAAGAAGGGAATGTTTCTCTTTTTTTATCATTTGACGAAGAGTGTGTGTGTGTGGGGGGGTTTATTGTCTCCCACCATCAACACAACACTAGCTTACATAGCTCTACAACGAAAGGTAACTTGAAAGTAAACAGTTAAAATCAGAGAGCATAAACTTTTAGTTTATGGGTGTGGTTTTTGTTGTGTGGCTTGTTGGCTTTTTTTCTTAGGGTAATTGCAGTTATATTTTTATGGAAAATACATGTGATTTGCCTTGTTCAAATAGTGCAATAAAAAAGTGACTGTAAAATATAGTGGACTTTCAATAAGCAAAGAAACCTCCAGGGGTAATATATTGGACCTGTATATCATTTAAAGATATTAGATGCTCCAGTAATATTAATATTTAATTTATAATTAGGGACGGAAAATCCCTGTTCCATCAGATACCTACTTAGTACAGAATAATTTTTCATCAATTCATTTTTATAACACTTGAATGTCCAATTATGTTTTCACTGAATTAAGAACAAACATTTGAAACATTGCTGAATTCATCTTAGGGAATTTCTTCAGCCATTTTTTGTGACTGTCCTACAGTCACCATGAAATGCATGAACTGTCTACCTATACTATTTCCTACATAGCTTTGGATGATTGTTTTTACTCCATCTCAGGAAGCACTATGACCAGCAGGATGTGGTAGAACATATAGTTGGGGCAATTATGGCGTAAGTTTCTTACAGCTTGTGATCAATGGACTGTGTGGTGAGCCTTGCTCCTGATCCAGCTCATTGCTTTTTTTGGGCTTCCCTTAGAGATGGAAGAAATAGGCAGGAGAGCAGGATAGAAAACAGCTTTAAGCAAGTCGCCTCTGACAGGCTCCTACTTACCAAACCTCTTTATGACTGCCATACGTTGTGCAGATAACCTGTTTCAGTACACAACATCTACATGGCAAAAGTACTTTTCCTAAAGTCTAACTGAAATCTTGTTGCACTTCAGGACCCTACTAGTGCTGAACAGAGAACATATAATTGTCAGTATATACCGGTGGAGCTGTTTGCCTTTTCCTCATCAATGTAATACTGTTCATTGCCTTTCAGCTTGTGACCCCCCCCCCAGATCATGCTGTGCAGCTGATCATTCCTTTTTCTACATCTTATTTGGTATAGCCAGTTTCTCCATTTTGCAGAGATCATTTTAAATTCTAACCTTGTCTTCTGACATTCTTGCAGTCCATCCCAGCTTCAAATCTAATAACCACACGTGCTATTCCATCATCCAGGTCATTAATAAATATGTTGAACTGTACTAGAGCCTGGACAGGTCCCTGCAGAATCCCAGTCAGTTCTTTCTTTCATTTTGACTATTGATCACTGATAGAGCTTTACATACAATTTTCAAAACAGCCTTGAACCCTACTGATTAATTTCTTCCACATTGTTTCACAAGCCTGTTTATGAGTCTGTCATATATGACAGTGTAAAAAACCTTGACAAAGTCAGGGTATGTGACACCTACCATCTCTTCTTTAACCATAAGGCCTGTTACCCCAGGGAGAATTTGAGAAGGAAACTAGATTGTTTTGACATCATTTGGTCTCAACAACTCCATGCTGACTGTTTGTCATTTTCCTGTGTTCTTTTCAGGGCTGTTGACTTTGACTTCAACGCTCTTGGCAAAAGCAACATAATATCGATAGTAATAGCAGGATCCATCCCACATTTAATAACAAGCTCTGTCCTAAATTCCTTTATTAAAATTTTACAGAATGTGAGAACTGACATCACTCGGCTCTATTAGAGACAATAAACACAGAAATATTCAGTTATCTCTAACTTTTCAATTAGACAAGTACGAGGGCGAACAAATAATAAATCTCCAGCGTCTTAAAAGAGACCAAATTAAACTGGATGAATAATTTCAGTTGTCATAATTACAAAATTAGAGTATTAAAAAAAACTTGCCAGAAAGACATGGTATTAAAGCATTTTCCTAGTAGTGCTGAGCCTCTCACTGAAATGTGATTAAATGGGAAAGGCTCATTGTAAATGGACTAAACACAGTGATGTGCTAACTATTTTACTCAGCGCTCACTATTTAAAGGCTTATTTACTGCCGTCTTAACCCAGGGTTCAGATTATCGGCAATGCCAACTTAAAGCATCACTATGTTTTACTTTGTCAGAAGCACTCCACAGAATGCAGCCCATAGATCCCAGATAGAGGCCCATTCAGCCACTACAGTTTCCTACATGACTATTTAAAAAAGTATCCCATTTGTTCTACAGGATGCATGCTCATGGATCCATGTTCTGGATCCAGCCTGCAAAGCAGCTTGCTCAGATCACAACTCTCTTTTGAGTCCTTCAGATGCGAAGAGTAATTAAGCTGCGACTGTATGAATGATTCTGGCAAGTTGCTTCCTGATGACCTATTTCCCAAGAACCCTGGTTGTCAGACCAAGACACAGGCACATCATCTGGTACCACAAGGAAACATCAAGTCATAACAGAGGAATGTACATATATGGCAAACAAAGTTATAGGACTGTATAAACACTGTCAATTGATGACTTTGCTCTTCACATTCCTGACGGTCATTTCAGCCATGGAAAAAAATGCAATTTCAATAAGATGAGGAGGTTAGCACCAAAGTATTTCCAAAATGTTCTATTGCATTTCTAGCATACAAAGCTTAGTATGAAAGTGACAACCGAATATGTCAGTTACAACCAAGGATGCAATGTCAATGGAACCATCACACTACCAAGGCAAATCACACCACGCAATGAAAGACTGGATTTAAGCGCAGCGTCCAAGTCAATTTGAGGTCCTTCACGGCCAAAGTCACTGATATTTTTACACTTCTGCTTTCTCATCTAAAAAGATGCTAGAGGAGAGTAAACTGTCTCTGTAAATACTAAGAACCATGAAGTCCTAAAATAAAAACCCCACTGTGTGGAGAGGTAAGCGCCACACTTGACAAGAACAGTTTTGATTGATTTGTATATAAATAGAGAGACTGAGAATAGTTGAAATATGCAATCTCAAAAAAAAAAAAGACTTGATGTAGACATTGTAAAAGAAGGCTGCAGGGCTTTGTTTGCATTTACATTCACAGGCACTCTCATCCTGCTTTTAAGTATCTTATCAGAACAATTTGTTCCTTTACCTCTGTAGCTTCTATTGTTTCCTCCAGCTGCTATTCTAAAAAATCTCATGTTTGAAATCTAATCAAGCCTGAAAGTATCCAGCACACAGCTTGTGTTTTTATTATTAGTTAGTCTAAGGAATCAAATAAAAATTACTACAGTTTTCCCTAAAGACAGTTCTGATCTTGGAGAGTAACAAAGGGTGTTGTAAGAAGATGGGGAAGACATCACACATGGAAACAATGACAATGAATGAAGATGATGACAAGGATTAAGTTGAAGTTAAGGACTGAGCTTTGAATTGTTGTCAGTTGGAAGATTTGACTCTCAATAAACCTATGTCTAAGAGACATGAAACTGAGCCTGAAAACAGGCTCTCAGCTTTTCAAAAGGAAGGTTGCAATCAACAATGTTAGCATGTGAGTTAAGTTTGGTTCAACTGCAAGGCCAGAAATAAAACAGAAGCACTCAAAAAGTAGGGGAAGAAAACAATGGTATTCCTGGAAGATGTAGTGCTGGGAAGAGTACTTCTGTGGTAGTGGAGCTAACTGGGGCTAAAGTTTAGGGAAGGGCCGGTGGACAGAGGTCCTTACGATGACACACATCCCCCTTTCCCCCTCGTGACAAAGCCCAGCATGATGGATGCCCTGAGTCGACAAACAGACATCAAATTGAGTCATCATCTACTAGTGCTGGCCTGCAAGTTTGTATGCCCAGCTGGGCTTCACAGCAAAAGTTTATTTCAAAACATGTGATGTCTGCTAAAATTAGTTCAGAGTTTATGAGTGGAAGGCAGTCTCTCACAATGACAAATAGGGGTCACATCTTTATAAAACACACAAACTCGCATACAGGATCCCACAGCACATATTATCAAAGATTTCAGAGCTCAGTCATTTCACTCGGATCCATTCTGCAAAGCAGGTCTCCTTGTAGATCAACATCAGCTGTACACAATAAATACAGACTTAAACATAACAAATAGAACATGGCCCTCCTTGAAATATAACGAAAAAAAAAAAAAAAGTCATCAAAACCCCCTTAGTTCCTGGCTACATCCCTACATAAACAAAATGCCAGTATTTATCTGGCATATTTATCTATAATTTTCAGGGCTACATCCCTTGGAAGGGAAACCCAGTCATCCTCACCAATGCTCAACAGTCTGGAGATTGATACCTCATTTCAGCAGCTGATTTGCATCTATATTTACAGCACCCAAATGCTACTGAACATATTCTGAAGGTTTGCTCTAATCTGTGAGAACTGCACAGATAAGACAGTATAATGCTAAGCACCAGTTTCCCATGATCAAAGTGATTTTGTAAAATAACTCCATCATGGAAATTGTCAGAATGTCCCCCAGAGACAAGAAGAAAGCGGAGCAGCGTAGTCAGTATTCTCAGTCTCCGACAGCAGAGGCCTTTGGCTCTGTCTATTAAGCTTCCCAGAAAACAGATTATTTCACAGCACAGACTTTTAAGCTTTTTTATTCCTTCCTTTTTCTTTTTTTTTTTTTTTTTAATTTATTTTTAAGGCCAAGGATTATTGAGCAGCCGAGGGCACAGGGTAAACTTTTGCTCCAGAACAAGGTGGCCTTTTTTAGCAGAGGTTTCCTCCAAGTTCGGTCAGCACTGAACCCCTCCCCAGCTCGAACGGTCCCTCCCTGAGCTATGAGCAGAAAGAGGTTCTCAGTGCAGGTTTTGCAGCTCCTGGACTAGGGCTGATGGCCCTGGAGCTGGAGGGTGCTGTGAGGGTGCAGGGCAGGAGAAGCAGGACAGCCCCACTGGGGGACTTCAACCGGGCAGGGCCTCCCCCTTGTCTGGGCATGGCCCTCAGGGACCCCCCCAGGGGACATCCCGGGTGCCCAAGTCAAGGCAGCAGTGCTGTGGCCCTGGCTCTGCTCGGGCAGGCCTAGGGCCCCAGCTGAGCCAAAACGGTGTCCCTGGGCCTCCCAGGGGGTGGTCAGTCTAGGAAAGGCCTGTGGGTGCCTCCAGGTCCCAATGGTTCCTGGCAGCCACGTTTCCAGCGACTTGCATGACTAACAGGAGCCACTGACCATTTCAGGGTCTTGAACGGCTTATTTTAACCAAAACTCTATGTGTTCCTCTCCTTACCAAATTTGCATTTGGGAAGTAGTTGAAAACTAAACAGGAATTAAATTAAAACAAATTTCAAGCTTCTCCTGCTCCAAACAGAAGTGAAATTTTGATGTTGCCTGTGAGACAAAATTATGGACTAATTCTGCCTTTAATTGAGCAAGAAAAGGATCTCTGGCAGGCTTCCTCAAATGATTCCAACAGACGATGACACAGAGCTCCTTCTACAATTTTAAGGAACTTCCCCTGATTAATGTAGGAAGCCTAAGGCAGAGGTCTGAGAAAAACCCAAGTCCCTGTTTCCTTATCACGTACTCCTTTTGGCATGCCCTTTCCTGCAAGGTTTATATCGAATCCCTACATTTTCATGTACCCAGTAGTGTAAGAAAGCATTAGGAAACTTTACTCTCAAAAGACCTGAAGCGTGTAACTCAATCCCCTTCACAAGGGAAAAAAGTGACCACAAGTCAGCAGAGGTTTGTCTTCACGAACTGCCAGCCCCAGGTTTCAAAATGGGCTTTTTAGCCAAAACTTTAACTGTAAAGTAGCTTTGCAAGTGACAAACAAATAGCATTAACTTAGCTGCAAAAATAATTTAAACAGCTATACTTATTCACTTTATTTTGCAAACTAAGAAACTGTTATCAACCTAGAAGGACAGTATATCAAACATAGCTCTCAATAAAGAACTGTAAGTTAAAGGTACTTAACTTGCTGGCTAAAAATACAAAAAACAAATAAAAACATACACTTTTATCTCAAGTGCACTTCGGAATATGACTGCTTTTACCATCCTATAGTAGGTTATATACAAGTTTGCTTCTAAATTGATACCTCTGCACAAACATAAGCAATTACGTTGCCATTATTCTACTAGACCTTAATTAGCTGCTCACATTAGAAACACCCTGAGATTTCTCTCAGTGTAAGGGTCTGTAATTAGTGTAATTAAGACAATATTTTGATTACATGGCTTCAATCTTTTAGGCCACATAATGGGAAACAGAGCACATTTTAAAGTGACTGTCCTTTGAAAAAAAAAAAAAACAAACAAAACAAACAGTCTGATGAACTCATTTGTTCTGCATCATCACACTGGCCCCTCATTCACACCACATTACCACTGCCTGGCAAGCTGCATCCAGCTGCTAAAGGAAGACAAATTTGGGCCTTGCAAAAAGACCACCTTTTGTGTGGAACAGTTGGCTTACCATCAAAGTCTGTTAAATCAGAAACATGAAGGTTTAGCTGATTTACAGCCTCATCCTGGTGGTTAAAAGCACTTTCATCATTAACTTGCTAAAGTGGGGAAACTTGCTGCAGTGGGTGAAATGAGCTCCAGCTTCCCATGTTTTCATTTCTCAACTATATTCTCACTTCAAAGTTTGGTCCTTAACATAAAATACTCACCATCTCTCTTCCACTTTTATTTTTGTCTTTGTCCTTACTTTTAATAAGAAATGCAGACCACTTAGAGAAACCAAAAGCCAGAGCAACCTCAGAGGAGAAACATGCAACAGAAGGAGAGAGATACGGCATCCTACATTTGTATCAGTGTTCTTTTCCCTGACTTATAGTTCAAACAATCCTTGGGGGAATCATCAAGTCAAAAGCATGTTCATGAATCACCATCTGTCCAGGTTTTGTCTGGAAGAGAGTTAATTTTCTTTCTAGTGGTTGCTGTGTCTCAGATTTGGTATGAAAGGAATGTCAAAAATGCATATTATTTTAGTTGTTGCTAGGTGATGTTTATACTAGTCAAGGACTTTTTTCAGCTTCCTGTAGAAGCTGAGAAGAAGCACAGACAGAACAATGGAATAGTTAATGCAATATTCCCTACCATAGACATCATGCCCCAAATATACATGGGGGTTGGCTGGGGTGGGCAGGAGTCCATGATCGCTGCTCAGATTGGGTTGGGCAACTGATCACCAGGTGGCGAAAGTGACTTGTCTTGTATTACTTTATCTTGTATATTCTTCTACCATTATTATTATTATTGTTGTTGTTATTTTCCTTTTCTGTTATTGTTCTTTTATCATAGAATCATAGAGTCATAGAATGTGTTGGGTTGGAAGGGATGTCTAGAGGTCTCCTAGTCAAAGCCCCCTGCAGTAAGCAGGGACATCTTCAACTAGATCAGGTTGCTCAGAGCCTCATCCAGCCTGGCCTTGAATGTCTCCAGGNGTAGATTTTTTCTTTCCTTTCCCCTCCTTTTCTCCCTAGCCAGGGGGACAACTGCATGAGCAGCTGCGTGGTCCTAGCTGCCAGCTGGAGTTAAACCACGACACTATCTTTCTGTATTAGACTGCTGCCCATGTCTTCAGGAGAGCTGCATAAGTCTGAAGCTTGAATTGGGGGTGACACATTCCTCTTTTCTCCTAATCTGAAAGAAGTTTTTCTCTTTTCCCTAGCTTCTTGCTTTAAGCTGCTATATAAAATAGAGAGCTTGGCTAGAACACAAAGGCAAACGGTAGTTAATTCATCCTCAATATTCAAAAACTGATAGCAATATGCATATGTAATTCATCTGAGGCCTTCCTTACCTATCACTGCTGAATAATAATTCAGCACAGCACCTGATCTGAAGACACAGATCTTTGAACTTTTACTTGGAGGTTTAATAGCACCAATAAGAAAATTAAAAAGATATATATCCTTACATCCCTCAACTTTTTAAAGCTTAAATATTGCCTGGAAATGAAGAAACACCAGTGAAGAGGAAATGAAGAGTCTCCAATTCACATTCTTGGAGGTTTGAACTCTGGGCAATTCAAACTCAGCCTAAACTCTGTAGGACAAGCAGACAGCAGTTCCTGGTATCTTGCCTGGTTCAGCCCTTAAGATCACAAAAGCACTTCTGATGACAGGTTTCAGCAACCTAGAAGATCAACAGTGCCCTCAATGTCCTTCCACTGAATGGACTCGCTTGTGGGGTTATTCTCTTATCTTCAGGTTTAAAAGTCACCATTAAAACCAGAACAGCCAGAAAATTCATTCCAATTGCCAAGTATAAGATGTACTCTGTCTCCGCGTAGATTTCTGTAACTGTGCTTTCCTCTCCAGCCCATCAAGCTGGAGGGGTGCAGACCAGAGTGGCTCTGGTTGGAAGAAAACTTTCTCTCATGTTCTCATCTTCAGGTCTAGACTAACAAGCATTTCCAGGCCTGAAACTTGCCTAGGGAGTTTTAACTTCAGGTCCCTTTTGCTTAATTTTCTCCAGCCTGACTCTCAGCACAGTTCTCCCAGATCTCATCTCCAGCTTCACAAAACTACAGCTGCAAAATGCCACTGCAAAATGCCATCATGAAAAAATCTGCACAGAACTGTCAAGCACTCTTGAAGTTATGGATATATTAAGCTATTTCTTCTTCAGAATTTATTTCTTTTAATACAGGAGAATTTGAAAGAGTTTTTATAACTCTAGAGCACAGGAGCAAAAATGCCTTTCTCAAACTTCTATGCTCTAAATCACTTGCAAAAGCAATTAATCGCATCAGGCACTCCTGTACTTGCTGGTTATCTCACAATTCTTATTGTATTCTCTTGTCAAATGAGTACACCTCACACCATTTTTATGCTCCTGGGGTGATTAATTAAATACTATCACCCCATACACCAAAAAAACCCCTAAGATTTGAACTATCACTCTGGATATCCCAATATCGGGAAAGGTGGACAGGGGGAGGCTAGTTTGGTCCTTTGCAAATACAAAGGCAAGGTTAATACTATACTTCACCTCATCTACCATTCTAAAAAAGGGATTATTTATATTCCATTACCTCTACACGCGATTAGTACCTGAATGAATTAAAGGCTTCCCAAAAGATAGTGTCACTAAGATATCTCTCATAAGCTTAATAGGAAATGGTGGTGGAGAAATCCTGAAGGCAGATCTAATTCCTTCCCCACCTCCTTTAATTAAAGGCAGGTTACCTGTAGGCAATTGAGTCTGCTTCTCTCATACGTCTGACATTTTTCTCAGCCAGGGATAACGTGTTCACTGTATCACTGAACAGAAAGAATGGCCATTGTAGGACTCTACCTTGAGTAATTTAGCAGTGGCAGTCTGTCAGGTATTCTCTGACATATCATAGACAAGTATTTAGTTCAGCTGTCCTTCTGGAAGCTGGTGTAGCAATACTAAAATACTGGTGGCAGGTTCCAAGACCTAAGAAAATCCTTCAAAATGGATGCCAGCCTAGTATCGAGAACCCCATCAGTGTGTTTCTCCTGAAAAGCATTTAGAAGAGACATATCCAACAAAGAAGATTCCTTCCTCATGAAGAAACAACATATACATATTATTCTGCAACTGGTTTCCCTCAAGCCTCTGAAAGTTCAAGAGGTAAGTACAAAAGTTAGAAAAGCAAACAAATGCAACATTGTAGTTGCACGCTACCTAAGCAACTCATACACACAATGTTAATAAGGATTCTCAGTTATCCACCAAATATCTATATGAATATATCCTTATGTATCCATATAGGAAGTCACTATATTGAACACACTTGCTTGTTTTCAGGCTACCCCTTTGTTAGCATTTCTATCCAATACTGTGATCATGGACACTAGGAATCAACACTGAACACCCACTCTGAATATAAAAGCATTTCATTACTGCATCTCCAAGAGTTCTAGTTCATACCATGCCTAAACAGATGCTAAAGTATTCCTAAATATCTGCTAAACAGGTGAATATTTGCCAGATGCATAAGAAGACCATTAAGAGAGAATGTGATCTTGCAGGAACTGTTGCACCTAAAATGAGCCTTTGATAAGATGACGCTGTTTTAAGTACCACTTAGGTACAAAACATTATGCACAAGCAATATTACTGCTCTTCTGTTGCCTTCAGTGTGACAGTAAACTACAGAGAGGCAGCAAGTAGTACAAGTGCCATTTCCCCTATGTATGTTACTTCGTGCAGCTTCTCTATTTTGCTTTAAGTCAAAGGGAAGAACTCCAAGTTAGCGTTTGCTGCTATGTTACTAACAGAGCATGCTAGATGTACCCACCCTTAAAAGGGTGCAGGTGTGCTAAGACACTGCAAAATACACGATGCATTTGCCCAGCAAAACTAAACTCCTCAATAAATATGGCAGTGGGAGAAAGGTGAAATTGTCCTCCTTTTAAAAGTGACTAATAGTATACACATAAACATTCAAGTTGCCAATTTGGTTCCATTTGTAGCAGCATATTTTCATGAAGCAGAGATCAAAAATATCCTGTTCTGTTCCATTATGAATAGTGTAGATATTGGACTCTGATATTTTAGCAAGGTAGCTCATGTGAATTGCAAAGAATATTTCCATGGGGGAATTTGCTTTTTAAGATCACTTTCAAAGCCCAATACTTCAGACAAAGCCCTAACATTTTCTTATATCCATTCAGAAGTAGAGAAGCAGTGCTTCCGCTTCTTTTATATCCCTTAAAATAGGAATACTGCCTTTAAAAAAAAAAGAGAAGGTTTAAAGTCAAATGACACAATAATATTGTTCTCTGTTTTATGAACTATGAGGTCTCTATCCTAGAAGGCTTAATCCTTTGGGCTTAATGACACTTTGGAGAGCCATCTAAAATCAAATGTCCGTTCTGCTGTCATACACAAGGTGCCAATTGCTGTAGCAACAGCAGATAAATGGAAGCACAAGGACTGACCAAAATCTACACAGCTTCCAAATGTCTTACATAATTATTTTTTAATTGAAAGATAAATTGATAAAGTGTTGCTTCCTCATACAGAAACCAAAATAACCAAGCAATTTTTTCCCTTCTCTAAAGCGTTTTAAAATATCCAGCACAAACACTTGTTTCGGATCCGCTCCTGCCACTGTCACTCTTGGCAGAAATAAAAAGATGGGAAGCTGTCAGGGCAAGTCTATTGACCCACATATGCAGCCAGGGACTGGACTTTTTTGTTCTGTTCCAGTAAAGAAAATAAATTAATACTGTGTTATAGAAAAACACCACCTTCAATCTTACTACATAAATCAAGATGTTGACCAAAATGATTCCTATCCTTCCACCTTACCTTGGTGGATTTGCACTAACAGAAATAATGCTACCACCTAACTCAGGCATTGCAAATACACTGTGGATGGATGGACGTAAAGTCTTTCATTACTGAATTAAAGTATGGAGCTGACTAAATTGATATAAAATGACTGACTTTCTGTTTTACTTTCAAAACCATTTGAAAACTTAAACGAATCCTTTTCCAGGGAGCATTTATCATCCTATTATATTCACCTGGGGGATGTTAATGATTTTGGACTACTGCCTTCAGCCCTTACCTCACCTCCAAGTGGATATTATGTGATGGCAGCGCACATTTCATAAAGATGTATTGCTGATTATATTTCCATTAAAGAATATAGCCAAGTCTGACTTCTAATTTTCCCAGACTAATCTGCCACTGAGAGCTTTCCTGCACTGAGGAGTTCATTGCAGAGAAAGGATTCCTTTCCCCTCCTCTTGCAATTTGCAAAAATACACGTCCAAAGTGTAAGAGTAAGTTAATTAGGTTTGTCCACAATAATTAGAATACTGACACAACCTCTTTAGTTTAGTAAAGTGCTCTTCATTCAATTACTCTTTTTGCTTCATAGAAGCTCAATCCCCCTTTCAGCAAAACACCTCAAAAGAAATGAAATTTTAGACTAGGGTCTTGTTGTATCTCCCAAAAGGCATCTAAGCATGCGTTTGAAAATACTACATAGACATTGGTGAAAAATTATAGGCTTACACCTAGTCAAAATAACTGTATTGTATGTAGAGTCTTTACCAGTGCTAAATTAACATGTAGGAAATACACTAGGGAATGATACCATGTTGAAAGCATCACGCTTGTCAATCAGATATTGAATTCAAGCATGCAAGCGTTAGCATTTGCACAAGGAGCAAATTTCCTTATCCAAATGATGATCCTGAAAGAAAGTCACCTGCCTTTCAGTTCTGCTTCTCAAATGTTCTAGCACAAAATAATAGCCTGTTGAACACCCTACTGCCTGCATTTTGACTGTAAAAATAAGCTTGCTTGCTCTGGGCTCTGTTTATTCTCTTCCTAGATCTGGAATTATATTGTTTGATTATTGACTTTTATGAAGGGAGAATCATACTTGTGCTGTGTTTATTCCAGGAAATTAAGGGTATTTCCTATTGTTGGACTTGAGTAGAAGTAGCTGAGATGTACTGGGATACAAAAAGTGAGGGTGTGCTCAACATAGCAGAGAATTCTGAGCCACGCTTACAGCAAGCAAATTAAGGGGTGCTTATTGCATGAGTCACACAAGCTGCATATGGTGACACCTTCTGAGTTATGTTCTAGTATTTGTTTTTAATTATTAATGTGTTTTGTTCTGTTGAATTTTTTTTTTTTTTTTCACAGATCCATAAAGCTCATCTCACATTAGCAGCACAGATGTCGTGTCAAGGCTGTTCTACATTCCCTACTGTTTGGAACATTAACATTCAGGTGAAATATTTCTGTTTGACCTGTTTTTATAGTTCTCTAAAAATGTAAATATGTTACCATAATTTCCTTCACCAAGCATCATTAAGTTGAGTCATGGAAAAAAACATTGTATATAATGAAATACAAAGCCAACAAGTATACAGTCCAACAACAGCAGCCTGGGGAACATGATAATTTTCACATGGCAAGAGACGTTAACCTTCACTTTAGCTTGCTTTTTTTCTTTTTTTCCCCTAATATGTTTTCTCTATAGGTATTTGCTTGAATTCATGTTTGTCCAAAACTGGCAGAACACACCATATCAAGGCCTAAGGTATGTTTTCTTGTCAGCAAAGATGGTATGCAACATCCACATTTAAATAATACTTAAGAAAACTGCTAAAACCCAGTACAAACATATGGATGAATTAGCTAACCTGAAATGTTCTTCCTAAGCAGACTTCCCGGACTAGTTCACTACTGAGATCACTTGCATGGGACTCTGGAGACTTTGGTCTCCTTGTAGCTGTGTACATAGCCAGCTAAATGTTCCTGGTCTCCCCTATAGTCTGTGCCTCAGTTTCCTTTTTTGAAAGATGTTGATACCGCTCTTCTGCTTATAGTGGGCTTTTAGAGTATATGAAGTTGAGAAACAGAAGAACGTTTCTTTTGGGCTATAAAGCCCTGAAAAGCAGAGCAAATTAGGGCTTTAAAAATTAGGGTTGACACCAGCTAGAATCGTATATTCAACTGAAGCCAAAGTAAAATATACAACAGATGTGCTTTTCATTTTCCAAGTTATGCATCATTACTAGGTGATTAAGTATGATTTTACTTTTCAATCCTATTAGCATTGCAGAACCATGTAACAGAATCACAAATCTCCAATCAATCAACAAAACCGTCCATCAGAAAAAAGAGAAGAAATTAGAAGGTGCAAAGTCTGAATATCCATCACATCTTACAATAAATATCATCAGGGTTTAAGAGCTGGAAGAAGGAGTATTAGTGCTGAACAATGCTATATCCCCATTATTTGTCGAGTTTGGAAGGGAAGAGACGGGAAATTATCTGGAACATAGGTACATCAGCCCCATTAAAAAACACTCAGCTTTGTAAATAATTAAAAACTATCACATTAGGGAACTGCCGAAATGGAGTGCAGGTCACTCTTCCTGGAACTGTAGCATATACAATGAAGTCCGTGGTCACATGAAGCAGTTAAAGTTCTCTGTATGGTCTTAGTTGTTTTAAAACTTTCCCTTCTAAGAGAAATTAGCACATACTGCAGTGCTGAATTTAGTCTTAAGAAGGGGATTCTTTGCCCTTTAGAGACCAAAGAACTTCTCAGCTACAGGAAATGTTAGACAGTGCAGTAAACCAAAAATCAGCATGTACTCACAAAGCATCCAGTATAAAAGAATCAAGTTTTGAAATGGTCTTTCAAAGATTCATTTTTTTACCTTCCTGACCAGGAGAGGAACATCACATAACTGAAAACTGAAGAAAACCAACCTGCTTTTATTCTGATACTAAAGAGTGATTGTTATCTAATAGTAAAAAAGAGAGGACTATACGACAGACTTTCTATAGATAGGGTAATAAATTTTGAGGTTTAAGAATTGATTCTATTTTTGACAAAATGGGAAAGAAGATAATAAACTAAAGGAATAATAATTTAAAGTGATTTTTTTAAGGTTTGTGTAATAAAACAAAACACGCAATGGGATTTATCCCAACATTTTTAAAGGAACACACTGTAATACCTTAGCTCCAGTATTTTCTTTTGACTTCTCAAGTTTTTCCTAGGGTTCTCAAGTATGTAATGTTTTTTGCATTAAAATCTGTATTTAGCAAAGCACTAACACCATACTTAACTGCATATGATCTAGATTTGCCCACATACGCAAGCACTGGGCTGATAAAAAGGCAACTCATCCCTTTCACTGTTTAGACTGCAAAACTGAAAACAGTTTGCTTAAGAACAGAACAGAATCTAGCATAATTAGGTCACTCTTTACATAAGCATCTGCTTAACTTTAACATTCATATTTCACTCATCCATCTAAATCTTGGGAGTCACTTTAACGTCAGCAGGCTAGTAGTGTGGAATGATTACAGTATTTTCCTAGGACTAGAATGCCAACAAAATATGACTTGTATAGTTACACAGTGCATTAAAAGGATTAATCACTTTTTCCAAGACCATTTTTATGGACTGGAATACACAGTAGGTCTCAGATGGACTTCTTGTGTATATCATTATGAAATTAATTTTTAAAATCATTACTCAAGATATGCCATCCACTTGTACACAGGTAATACTTGAAAAGCGTTATTAATTTACAGTTTGCAGATCCTTAAATAAGGTTGATTCTGTTTTTGAGGATCTTTAACAAAAAAAAAAAGGAAAACTAACAAACTATTTCAGAACTTTTTCATGACAGCTTAATGAAGAATTATTCAATAAATGAGAAATTGCGAGCATTTCACTCTTGAGGGAGAGAAGGAATGAGCAACGAAACATTGTACCAACAATTCACAGGTACACCCTCTTTCAGCTAGGGGAAAACTGTCTAGCTCTGGAGCCCTCCACACAGGAAGGACATGGACCTGTTAGATCGAGTCCAGAGGAGGGCCACGAAGATGATGAGAGGGCTGGAGCACCTCTCCTATTCAAACAGGCTGAGAGAGTTGGGGCTGTTCAGCCTGGAGAAGAGAAGGCTCTGGGGAGACCTTATTGCGGCCTTTCAGTACTTAAAGGGAGCTTACAGGAAAGATGGACACCAACTTTTTAGTAGGGCCTGTTGTGATAGGACAAGGCGTGATGTTTTTAAACTGAAAGAGGGTAGATTCAGACTAGACATAAGGAAGAAATTTTTTACCATGGAACAGGTTGCCCGGAGAGGTGGTAGCTTCCCTACCCCTGGAAATATTCAAGGCCAGGTTGGATGGGGTTCTGAGCAACCTGATTCTAGATTGCAACTGGAAATAAGGAAGAAATTTTTTACAACGAGGGTGGTGAAACACTGGAATAGGTTGCCCAGAGAGGTTGTAGCTTCCCCATCCCTGGAAACATTGAATTTTGTTTGGACAGAACTCTGTGCAATCTGATCTAGTTGAAGATGTTCCTGCTCATTGCTGGGGGGTTGGACTAGATGACCTTTAAAGGTCCCTTCCAACCCAAACTATTCTACGGTTCAACGTTTCTAATGGCCTGACTTTCCTTTTCCTACAATCATTAATGGTTACGTCTATGAACTTAAGGAGTTAGAGAACTAATGCAAGGTTACACGACAAGCACAGAAGTTGTGTCTAGCTCTGTGTCCCCATCTTTTTGGCTGCCCTCAAAGATACAGGTCGAGGGAGGTCATCCTCCCCCTCTACTCTGCCCTGGTGAGGCCACACCTGGAGTACTGTGTCAAGTTCTGGGCTCCCCGGTTCAAGAAGGACAGGGAACTGCTGGAGAGGGTGCAGCAAAGGGCTACCAAGATGATTAGGGGACTGGAGCACCTCTCTTAGGAAGAAAGGCTGAGGGATTTGGGTCTGCAGTCTGTAAAAAAGACGACTGAGGGGTGATCTTATCCACACTTAGAAATACTTAAAGGGTGGGTGTCAGGCTCTTTTCAGTGGTGCCTGGGGACAGGATAAGAGATAATGGGCACAAACTTGAGCATTGGAAGTTCCACCTAAACGTGAGGAGGAACTTCTTTACTTTGAGGGTGGCAGAGCACTGGAACAGGCTGCCCAGAGAAGTGGTGGAGTCTCCGTCTCTGGAGACATTCCAAACCCACCTGGACGCATTCCTGTGCAACCTGCTCTAGCTGACCAGGCTCTGGCAGGGGGGTTGGACTAGATGATTTCCAGAGGTCCCTTCCAACCCCTGCCATTCTGTGATTCTGTGACACCAATGAAACTGAGTCATTGTCAATTATTCTTTCTCCAAACATCGATAATCTAATTCCCATCCTGCATTCAGGGGAAGAATGTGCTATTCTTGTTTAATAACACTCTACTGCTGCCTATTAAACAAGATGTGCACCTTGTACTGAGAAAACAACAGTCAGGAGCTTGATGCCTATTTACCAGTCCTTTTCAATCCCAGTCAACACTGTGAGCATTTACAGCATCATCAAGAAAGTCACTAGACTTGGTCCATATAACCAGCACAGGGAAGCATCTTGTGCACCCTAGACAGCAAAATAATATCTGCGGAAGGTGTTTCATGTGGAACTTATGACCGAGATGCTAAGACTATTCATGATAGTAAAGTGTTTCACAGTGAGGCTCTGCATCACATCTTTAGCAATGCACTGTTGACAGCAATATTTTTCTTTACAACACCTTCTCCACAGGCTGCAAGACGTCTCCCTGGGAAGCACGGCCAGTACCAAGCAGCCTTCTTCTAAGACTGCCCAGGTGCACCCTCACGACACAGAGAACTTCCATCACTGGCACCTTAGCACAGCCATAACACATCAATATTTTCTTAATATTTTGGGCCCTTGTTTGTGGCATCTGGAAGTATCACAAGGGTTACAAGTGGCCCACCAGGTGAGTGCAAAGATCAGATGTGAATCCCAACATTTAAAAGAAAAAAAGCACCCAAAAGGAACTTTTTTTCCCCCTCAATGTGTGGATAAAAAGTTGAGCTAACAGTCAAGCAACATCTCAGTTTGCAGCTGCAAAACACCTCTGTGGATTTCAGCCATGGCGTCTGATAATTTCATATTTCCTACTCTCGCTGAAAGCTGTCTTTACAAGGGTCAGGCATCACACTTTCACGGGCTCCACAGTGAGCCAGGAAAAGAATGAGGGAGTGCAACCAGCAGGGCTGCTGGTAACCCGCAGCCCCACATGCTGGGCCTCCTGCTGCATCAAGGTCCTGGCGGCTGCCAAGAGCCCGAGACAGAAGGCACAGAGCTCTTTCAGCAGAGCTCCCAGTGGCTGACAGCTCCTTGTCAGTTAAAAGCCGTGGCTGGCTTTTATTTGCCTTTTTGTAACTTCAGTAGCAGTTAATTGGGGCCAAAATGTTACTGACGCTCATTGTCTAGTGCACATCAGGGCTTTTCAGAGCCTTCAGGAAAATCAACAAGAACAGGAGCGTACCCAGCCCCCCAGCTCCTGGTTTTGATTCTCAAGCAGGTGCAACTATTCTGTTTCCCAGCTCAGGGGAATGATCCATTTGGCTAACTGAAAACTGTATAAAAAATTCTAGTACACTAGGAAACAAGAAAACCTGCTCTGATCTACAGGAAAATTGCTTTCAAAAGTACACAGTGTTTGACAAATCGAATGCTTTGATCAATTTGCAGAAAATCATAGCAGCTAACAATTTTATGGCTGTGGCTAGTCTCAGGAACTCAGTATGTATTGCAGCTCACTTCTGTACGAGAGTAAAGTGATACAGCTCTAGACTGTTAGAAAACTTTGCTGTGTCACAGCAATATGGTTAAATTAAGGAACACAGAGCTCTCTTCATTTTCTGACGACTGGATTTTTAAATCTCTGAGTGAATAAGTTTTGTTCTGCTGCAGACAATTATTTCTAACCGGCTTTATTTGCTTTCACTGCAGACTATAGGTAACATAGATGTAGATTATTTTCCTTCCAGTGGGCTGTTCACAATATGAACACCTACCAACTTTTAGTTTGTATTTCATAAAATATTTAGAGAGAAAATTTGGTACCAAACAAAATTTAATCTAGAAAATGCTGCACTGATTTACAGCCTTATTAACTTAATGGGATGAATGTGCTTTTGGTCACAAAATAGTGCTGTGATGCTGTTTTGAAATAAGTTTCCAAATCTTTTTTAGCAAGTGTTTTGTTTTCCTTAGGAAGAACTCTGACAGCTCATGCAAGTCAGCAGAAACAGTCCAAAACCAATGTGAATGTCCTAGCATAGATTGTCATTACGGCAGCAGATATCTTTCCAACTAAACAGTTAAAGCCATATCCTTTCCATGATTGGTAATAAAACTCAAGTAAAGTCCAAGCAGGTGAACTACTTAAGTATCACAATAGAAAATATTATTTGGTTATTCATTTAACAAAAATGTTTTTGACTAATGCTTTACACAAATCAAATGCTCAACAGCAAATTTTGGGCATTAAGTATTAAGCAATTGTGGTCGTAACTTTAGTGCTAACAGTTACAGAACCATTAAGATTTAGATGAAAATTGCATTAATTCAGGTTAAGAAATGTGAAAACCAACACAGACCACTAGAAGAACCAAAAAGGTCGTATACACAGCATCTAAACACTAGACTGAAATATCAACTAAGCTGTTAGCAAATATTAATATGTTAATTGTCCATGGCAAAGAGCATTGGGTTTAGAAAAGGGCACATTTCTTTAAAAGCAAGTGTATGTGGCCAGACCATCAACTGCTTCAAAAGAAGCTTTTGCTGTGACCATAAATACCACGTATTTAAGTTCAAGGCTTATATTTAGTCAAACCAACTATAAACCAAATAATAAGGTAAACTGAAGACAAATAAACATTTCTTCATTTTTCTTGGGTAGTGCATTTGGCAAGCAATGCTAACATTAGTTTTCATCGGCATAAGGCTGAATGTGATGAACTTTTAAAATATTATCCTTTGCCATTCATGCAGAATACAATCCAGATTAATATGCAGATGTCTATTTGTTTAGGATCAGCTTTTATAAGCAGAATAGTTATTATTGCAAAACTTTTGCCAATACAGATAAAGTGAGCTTTTGTGTGTTTCTTTGGGCATACAGATCAGGTTAAACTTGATGCTATTTACATAACAAAATGCTTTTTCCTCCTAAAGTAAGCTTACTTTTAGAACTTGATCTTTAAATTATTTGTCTATGACTTTTCATTCAATAACAGTGCCTCAGACAACAGGTTTAGGCTGTATCTCACAAATAAGTCAGCCTTAAATCAGGGTTTCTACTCTAATTAATAAAGAAGTTGGAAACCTACTTTATTTATTGGTCTGTGAGGATGCTCCGTGGCTCCAAGGAACAAGGTTGACTTAGGGTTGTGGAAGAGTGAGCCCAGGTAGTCTCTATGGTGTATGCGTGACCAAAGATGACAAAAACACAAACTATATTTCCAGACTGAAAATCCAAGGGGAGTTAAAAGTTGTGCTTCCTTTATCTATGTTCAGCCCCTTTTCCAAAGATGCATGAATAAGTGAGGGCAGAGACTCATAGAATCATCAAATGCTTAGAGTTAGAAGGGACCTTAAAGATCAACTAGTTCCAACCGCCCTGCCATGGGCAGGGACACCTTCCACAAGATTAGGTTGCTCAAAGTCCCATCCAACCTGGCCTCGACCACTTCCAGGGATAGAGCATCCCCACAATTTCTCTGGACAACCTGCTCCAGTGCCTCACCACCTTCAGAGGTAAGAATTTCTTCCTAATATCTAATCTAAATCTACGCTCTTCCAGTTTAAAACCATTACCCCTCATCCTATCACTGCACTCCCTGACAAAGAGTCCCTCCTCATCTTTCCTGTAGGTCCCCTTTAGGTACTGGAAGGCTGTTTATAAGGTCTCCCTAGAGCCTTCTCCTCTCTAGGCTGAAAAATCACAACTTTCTCAGCCTGTCTGAATAGGAGAGGTGCTCCAGCCCTCTGATCATCTTCATGGCCCTCCTCTGGACCTGCTCCAACAGGTCTATGTCTTTCCTGTGTTGAGGGCTCCAGAGCTGGATACAGTAGTCCAGGTGGGGTCTCACGAGAGCAGAGTAGGGGTGAAAATTAGAAAAAAAAAAAACTTTATTAAACTACCTTTATCTCAACCCAAAATCCCCTTCCTCGACCTGCTGGTCACACTTCATTTGATGCAGCAGAGGATGCAGTGGCTTTCTGGGCTCTGAGCACACATTGCTGGGTCATAGTGAGCTTCCAATCAACCAGCACACCCAAGTCCTTCTCCTCAGGACTACTCTCAAGCCATTCTCTGCCCAGCCTGTATTTGAGTTTGGGATTGCCCTAACCCACATGCAGGACCTTACACTTAGCTTGGTTGAACTTCATGAGATTTGCATGGGCCCACCTCTGAAGCCTGTCCAGGTCCCTCTGGATGGCATCCCTTCGCTCTAGTGTGTTCACTGCACCACACAGCTTGGTGTTGTCAGCAAACTTTCTGAACGTGCACTCAATCCCACTGTCTATGTTGCCAACAAAGATGTTAAACAGCGCCGCTACACAGCTTCTCAAATATGATGGATAATGGCTTAGCAACTTTATCTGGCAGTTCCCTCAGGACCCGTGGATGAATCTCATCAGGTCCCATGGACTTGTGCACCTTCAGGTTCCTTATATGGTCTCGAACCTAGTCTTCTCCTACAGTGGGAGGTTCCTCATTCTCCCAGTCCCTGCCTTTGCCACCTGTGACTTGGGCAGTGTGGCTAGGACACTTCCCTGTGAAGACTGAGGCAATGACCGAAGTCATTGAGCACCTCAGCCTTCTCCATATCCCAGGTAACTAGGTCTCCTATTTCCTTCTGGAGAGTGCTCACGTTTTTCCTAGCCTTCCTTTTATCACTGACATACCAGTAGGAGCTTTTCTTGTTGCACTTGATGTCCCTGGTCAGATTTAATTCTATCTGGGCTTTAGCTTTCCTAACCTGATCCCTGGCTACTTGGACAATTTCTCTGTATTCCTCCCAGGCTACCTGCCCTTTCTTCCACCCTCTGTAGGCTTCCTTTTTGAGTTTGAGTTTCTCCAGGAGCTCCTTGTTTATCCATACAGGCTTCCTGGCATTTTTGCCTGACTTCCTCTTTGTTAGGATGCATTGCTCCTGAGTTTTGAGGAGGTGATCCTCAAATATTGACCAGCTTTATTGGGCCCCTCTTCCTTCCAGGGCTTTATCCCATGGTACTCTGCCAAGCAGATCCCTAAGAAGGCCAAAGTCTGCTCTCCTGAAGGCCAGGGTAGTGAGCTTACTGCGCATCCTCCTGTCTACCCTAAGGATCTTGAACCCTATCATCTCATGGTCACTGCAGCCAAGACTTCTCTTGAGCTTCACATTACCCACCAGCTCCTCCTCATTGGTGAGAACAAGGTTCAGCACGACACCTCTCCTTATTGACTGCTCTATCACTTGGAGAAGGAAGTTATCATCAATGCATTCCAGGAACCTCCTGGATTGCTTATGCCCTGCTGTGTTGACCCTCCAACAGATATTGGGGTGGTTCAAGTCCCCCATGAAAACCAGGGCTTGTGAACATGAGGGTGCTCCTGTAGAGGGTCTCATCCAATCTGTCTTCCTGGGTCAGGTGGTCTGTAGCAGACCCCCACTGTAACATCACCTGTCCCTGCCCTCCCTTTAATCCTTACCCATACGCTCTCAGTCGCCATGCACTCCAGCTGGTCATTGACTTAGACAGAGACACCCCCTCCATATCTCCCCTGCCTGTCCTTCCTAAAAAGGCTGCATCCTTCCATTCCAACACTTCAGTCATAGGAGCCATCCCACCACTTCTCCGTGATGCTGATAAGATCATAGCCCTGTGGCTGTGAGCACATCTCTAACTCCTCCTGTTTATTCCCCATGCTACATGTGTTTGCATAGAGGCAATTAAATTGGGCCCCTGATGAAGCTACACTGGCTGTAGTGGCTGTAATTCCTTTGTGCTGCACTCCAGGTGATCTTCTGCTGACCTCCAAACCTTCTTCAGGCTCTGGCCATCTATTGCTGGCATTGGCATCAAACTGGTAGGAGTGGGATGGATTGAGGGTCCCCTCGTCTGGCAACTCTGACTGAAGATGCTCTTCCTCTTCTCTGACAAATAGACCTCATCAGGCCCTGGAAGATCTGGTTTCTCAAAGCGAGTCCCATGGTCTAAGTAGCCAAACCTCTGGCTGTGGCACCAGTACTGTAGCCATTTGTTGACTGGCCTTATCAACCTCCTTCCCTTTGACTGGGAGGATTGATAAAAAAACTACCTGCACCCCGGAGTCCCTCTCCATTGCTCCCAAGGCTCTATAATAATTCTTGATATTCCTTAGGCTGCTTCTGGCTGTATCACTGGTGTCCATGTGAAACAACAGCAGTGGATAATAGTCAGTGGACTGTACAAAGCTTGGTAGTCTCTCAGTGACATTCCTGATATGACCCCCCAGTAAGCAGCACACTTCCTTCGAGAGTGTGTCAAGTCAGCAAATGGGTGCCTCTGTACCTCTCAGAAGAGAGTCGCCTACTACTACTATCAGCCGTACCCTGGTTGTTATCCAGGGAGCAGATTGAGCTGTCTCGCTCAGCTCCAGTACCTCTCCTGATGCAGTGGGTCTTTCCTCTTCACTCTGCAGAGTGGTGAAGTGGTTCTGCAAGGGCACCTCAGGCTTTGGGGGAAGCGTTTTCCTCCTGCTGGTCCTTGCTATTGCAAGTTTCCATTCTTCTGCATCATTGGCCTCTCTCCCTTCTGTGTGTGCTGGTGGAGGAGTTTGTGTCTGTTTGGCAGTGGGCTGTGGGTCTACTGCAGACTGTGCTTGGAACCACCTATCTATCTCCTTCTCAGCCTCCATGAGGCTACACAGCCTTCTCACTGTCTTCTGCAGCTCAGCCACCTGTGGTAGGAGGTCCTCCACCTGGGCACACCTTTCGCAGGCAAGCGTGCCACCCATCCCTGCCCCAGGAGAAAGGTTGAGGTATCTCCTGTAGTGTCAGGTCTGCCTTGCAGCCTCAGGTCTGCACTGCAACCTCTCCCTTCAGCAGCTCTGACTTGGTGGAGGCATCAGCCACCGCTGGGATGGATGGGAAAGACCCCTGAGCCAGGTTCATCCTTTTCTCTCAGACAAGCGCCCACCATTGTGCCTTGAGGGTGAGGAAGGGTGAGTGCCCTTGACCCGTGCAGGTGGTCACAGAATGATGCCTGATGCTCTACCAGTGGAATGCTCATCCTTCAAAGAGCCACCCTTTCACGCAAACTGCTGCTCTACACCCTGGCTGACACACCATGCTCTGTTTGCCTGTTCTGTTTGTAGCACTCCTATTATAACTGGGAAACTTAGAGGTGATATAATCTCTCTACTATCACCCCCAAACACAGTGGGAAGCAAAAAGAAGTTTTCCCTCAGTTCTTGCAACAAATAATTGTCTCTGACAATTGTACACCTTTCTCCGAAGAGCTGGGCAGAGACTATCTGAAGGGCAGTTACCACATAAGACAAACCACAGAAATTATCACACAGAACCAAACCAATGTTTCTACCCTTTACGTGACAGCAAGAAGAGTTATTTCTGTGCAGTCTTCATGCACCGAGTACCATACCAGTGTTACAGAAACACAAAACCTGCAACCCAGTAATTGGCAGGGAGCACGGCAGTAATCAAACCTTTCAAATCAAGAATGTAAAATACTAATTTCAGCTCTTAATAGGTGGATAGAACTAGTTTTTAATCCATATCTCTTATTCATGTATTCATTTCTTGTCTTCTCTTAACCTCTCAGGCTACAAAACTAGAACAAACAGATAGGCTAGTTATTTTATGGCAGGTCAATAGAAATGTCAAAATAAATCAGAGAATAAAAGAGAAATAGGGCATCAGAATATGATCACAGTCATATGATGATTATTAATATGGAATAAGAGAATTAATTCTATATGAAGTCAAGGTCTCTCAAAAAAAAAAAAAAAACAAAAACAAAAAACCAAACAATCCCAGCTTAGCAAAGTAATGATGTTAATAACGTGAAAGAAGTGTGTTACGGTCACAGGCTAAAAAAGAGTGCAAATGGTGCATCTCTGACTACATATCCTGTGCTGCCAAGCTTAATGCTTGTTGCTGCCATGAGGAATTCACTTGGTATGTGTTCACAATCATGGCTAAAATGTGAAAGACCTAAGCTCCTTTCAAACAAAACAGTAATTTCTATGTGTAAGAAACCTTGATTGTGTGTCACAATGTGTTAGTTGTGTCAACAAAAAGCAAGCTCAGTTGGTATGGTATTTTTCAAGTCAGATGTAAGAGGTTCACAGAAATAACAGAAGAGAGAAAAAACAACTCAATCAAAACACAGCCTGTATCATACCCCTTTGAGGGGGTTCACTGCAACTTGTGTTTGGTTTCCTTAGCATTTTTTTCCTCTTACTTGCTTTTCCTTGTCAATGACTGAAACAATCAAGTGATATTTACCTATGACAGATAACATTAAACTAAATAGAATCATAGAATTGTTAGGGCTGGAAGGGACCTTAAAGATCATCTAGTTCCAACCCCCCTGCCCTGGGCAGGGACACCTCCCACTAGACCAGGCTGCTCAAAGCCCCGTCCAGCCTGGCCTGGAACACTTCCAGGGATGGGGCATCCACCACCTCTCTGGACAACCTGCTCCAGTGTCTCACCACCCTCATACCAGGTCGCTTGTAATTTTGATCATTGGAAAATAAGACAAACATAAAGGAACAACTAGACGGAAATACCCAACACCATCAGGAAAGCAATCTCAAGTGTGACTGGAATTGTACAGCAAGCAATAGAGTGAATGGGAGTTGATAGAATCAGAGACAGATGTCAAAGTTCAGAGCTTATTATATTGTTGCTACACGTTGCTGTCTCTTTTCTATGATAGCAGATCTACAGCCCAGAATCCTCTACTGAGACATCTCTCTTTTTTGCTTCTGTGTGTAATGAGTCACAGGAAAGCAGCCATTTTGTTTCAAATTATGGTCCCAACAAGGTCTTGTGTTTGTGGAGTCTAATGGAAGGCGATTAATCCCTGGCAATATAAAGCTTTAATCATAGGAAAAATGTCTAATCACTGTGTTTATAATCCCTTGGAGCAGAATCTAATGCAGAAACTCAGTGCTCAAGTCCTAACTTTCCTTTTTAATGAATGTCAAACCCTGCCTGCCTTTAAAGTTTAAGGCACGCGTTGATCCTAACACACGTGCTTCTCTGAAATACCTAGTTACAACTTTCATGGAGACAAACGTGTAAAGTGAATAGGATTATTGTTTCAAGTACAGGTTGTTGGCTAGGTCAGTGAACTGCCATGCTGGGAGTCTTGCAAGAATTTGTGTGTTGTCCCTAATGAGAAATTCAGCATTATGAGTTCAGGGAAAGGCTCAGTATTTTTCTTCCCCCTCCCCACCCCAACCTCTGGTTTGTCAGCTTTTTGACAAAGTAGCAATATTTTTAATAATAATGCATTAAAACCTACTAGAGTTATACACACAAGAAAGAATTTGCACAGTGCTTATTGTTTGAAAATTTGCTTTTGAGTATAACCACGAATCTCTGAGAACTCCAGGTAAGATACAGACTCCCATGCTCACCAGGTGAAGCTGTATTTCTTCAGAGAAGCACCTTTGCTTCTGAAGTGACAAAATGAGCTTCCCTGACACCATGTCAGCCAGTCCTATATTTCCTTGCCATTCTAAATAGCAAGAACAATTGTGCACAGGAGAATGTACAGCTTTGTGTACATCTACTGAGTTTTGCAGACGAAGACTTCTGAACATCAGTGGTTTTTTGTCATATGGATAACTGTTCATCAGCAACTGGACTGAAATAACCAGTCTTGGTCTCATGTGCTACACATTGCACAACTGAACAGACAATGGCTGAACACTTTTCAACTCTTATTGGAGTAATCTATTTGAAACAGATGGTTCATTTAAAAAAGTCTCTCTCATCCATACTCTCTTGGTTTTCCATCACAAAGGAATCAGTTTCAGCACTTGTCCGACAATTGCAGCTGTTGATCATCAGTTCTGTCCAGTCATATTGCTGAAGGTAGAGTTCATTTGCACAACTGCATTGCATTCATTTTCACCAACTGTACTGGGTTTGCATGGCAAGGTTTTGGTAATGGGGGGACTACAGGGGTGACGTCTGTGAGAAGCTGCTAGAAGTTTCCCCCATGTCTGACAGAACCAATGTCGGCTGGCTCCCAGACAGACCCATTGCTGGCCAAGGCCAAGCCCACGAGCAACGGTGGTAGCACCTATGCGATAACATATTTAAGAATTAGGCGG
>VXBH01009193.1:408890-484556 GCA_013400035.1 Rynchops niger
GGGGAGGGAACCCAAAACCTGTGTGATTGCAGCCAGAGAGAGCAGTGAGAATATGTGAGAGTAACAACTCTGCAAGATGCCAAGGTCAGCAACTAAGAAGGGGGAGGAGGTGCTCCAGGCTCCATGTGGAGGCAGCCTGTCCCCCTGCAGCCCATGGAAGTTCACAGTGGAGCAGATATCCACCTGCAGTTCGTGGAGGACCCCATGCTGGAGCAGGTGGGTGCCCGAAGGAGGCTGTGACCCTGTTGGAAGCCTGTGCTGGAGCAGGCTCCTGGCAGGACCTGTGACGCCATGGAGAGAGAAGCCCATGTTGGAGCAGATTTTCTAGCAGGACTTGTGACCCCATGGTGGAGCCACGTTGGAGTAGTCTGTTCCTGAAGGACTACACCCTGTGGAAAGGACCCACACTGGAGCAGTTCTTGAAGAACTGCAGCCTGTGGGAAAGACCCATACTGGAGAATTTCGTGAAGGACTGTCTCCCCATGCTGGAGTAGGGGAAGAGCATGAGGAGAAAGGAGCAGCAGAGACAACGTGTAATGAACTGATCACAACCCCCCGTCCCCCTTTGCCACTCAGAGGGAGGAGATAGAGAAAATCAGGAGTGAAGCTGAGCCTGGGAAGAAGGGAGAGATGGGGGAAGGGGTTTTAAGGTTTGGGTTTATTTCACCATTATCTCACTCTTATTTAATTGGCAATAAATTAAATTAGGTTAATTTCCTCAAGTCAAGTCTGTTTTGCCCATGATGGCAATTGATAAATGATCTCTCCCTGTCCTTATCTCAACCATGAGCCTTTAATCGTATTTCTTCTCCCCCTGACCAGCTGAGGAGGGAAGTGGCAGAGCAGCTTGGTGGGCACCTGGCGTCCAGAGTCAACCCACCACAGTAATGCATTCCTTTCCCTAACGCTCACTACCTTTTTATATATTCAATGTGTCTTAAACATCTCTGGATTCAATTGAAATAATGAGATAAGATGAGTTGGAAATTCTTTTAGACATGTATGCTCTTCTATCAAGAATGAATGGCTTGTGCAATTGAGATCTCACTAGAAAAAAAAGCCTTCAAAATGGTCAGCAATGCAGACCTGTAGGAATGATTCTGTACTAGTCAGGAGTTTTAGCGTGACAAATGCAAACAGCCCAATCCCAGGTACCGACTTCAGATGGTACCTATAACACAACTCCACTAGCGTTGCCACAGACTACGGGTCATATTTAGTCTTCCAGCTCTTAGGCAGCAATAACTGAAAAGGAAGGTAAAAGGCAATTTTGTTCCTCCTACAGCTGACAGTTTTATATGCTCTCCAGTTTTTGATGAACAGCAGAATTTCCTTTTTTCCTCCTTTCATCTCTATTCATATGTCAACTTTTTGAGCTCAATGCTGAAAAACGTCACTTGTCATATCCAGTCTGTAGAAATACTTTCATATTGACTTTCAGGCAGTTACAGCAATGCTGTTTAAATGTATATTGACTTACCTGTAACAAAGACACAGCTTTCAGTTTCTCCACAGTTTTGCACTCTCTGATAACAACTATCCACTGCTTACAGTCTTAAGTCATCACTCAAAAGCTACATTACGCATATATGGCAGAGCTGAAGATGGATGCTTAGTGCAAAAATCCCTTTGTCTGAATAATGTTTTTCATCTTAAAACCTCAAGCTGCTGTATCATATATTAGATGGATTAGGATATAAGAAAAAGAAATCCTCCCATTTTTTTCTTTTCTGTTGCTTTTTTTGTTTGGTTGGGTTTTTTTATTAAAGAAAATTTTCAATACGTATTCTGATACTGAAAAGAAAGCTACTTCACTCATTGCCTCAGGGTAAGTACTCATCATATTCCTCATTGTATGGTCATGGCCTTTCTTCTGACTGACAAATGGATCCACAAAAAGTCTGACACTTCATTCAACTCCCATTGACCCCCAGGTACTGAGATTCCTGAAGGAAGTCCCCTGTCTCACTGAAATACTTGTACTAACTTACTTTCAGCTGCACTCATGCTTACAGTTTTTTGCTATTTGTTTTTGGTTTGTTTTGTTTTTTTTTTTTTACTTCCCCATAGTCACCTGGGAAAGTTGCTTTTGACACTATCGTTCAGGTTTTCTGTTCTCTTTTAACAAAAGAAGAGCACATCTTTTCATTTCCAGTGCTTTGAGGTACTACAAAGCATTCAGGTAGTTCATACAGTTAGGCTGGCAGCTATATTATTGTTCCTCCTCACCATGCCATTTTGTCCTAACAGTGGTCTCCAAAAGGTAAGACTATGTTGTTAAATCTTTAGTTATTGTTCCAGTTTGTCTTTGGAGGTAAGAAAATTCAGGAGCAGCAGCCAATAACAAAGACAACTTTTAGAGACAGATTTGTAGAGTTAGCACACACTGTGTCTTCATAAAGAGGTACACATGTGTCAGGAAGGACTACACTGCTTACCATTTTTCCCTTCTGCTCCACCCCTCCACGCGTTTTATATGATCATATAGAACCATTTAGGTTGGAAAACACCTTTGAGATCATTGAGTCCATCTCTTAACCTAACACTGCCAAGTCCAACACTTAACCATATCCCTAAGCACCGCATCTACATGTCTTTTACAGACCTCCAGGGATGGTGACTCAACCACTTCCCCAGGCAGCCTGCTGCAATGCTTGACAATCCTTTTGGTGAAGAAATTTTTCCCAATATCCAATCTAAATCTCCCCTGGCGCAACTTCAGGCCATTTCCTCTCGTCCTGTCCCTTGTTACTTGTGAAAAGAGACCAACCATCACCTCACTACAACCTCCTTCCAGGGAGTTGTAGAGAGTGATAAGATCTCCCCTCAGACCCCTTTTCTCCAGGTTGAACAGCTACAGTTCCCTCAGCCACTCCTTATACAACTTGTGCTCTAGACCCTTTACCAGCTTCATTGCCCTTCTCTAGACACACTCCAGCACAGTACTCAAGGTGTGGCCTCAGCAGTGCTGAGTACCGGGGGACAATCACTTACCTTGTCCTGATGGCCACACTATTCCTGATATAGGCCAGGATGCTGTCAGCCTTGTTGGCCACCTGGGCACACTGCTGGCNTGGCCTCCCAGCCAGTTATCTACCCAGTGAAGAATATGCCCATCCAAGCCATGAGTAGCCAGTTTCTTCAGGAGAATGCTGTGGGAAATGGTGTCAAAGGCTTTACTAAAGTCTAGGTAGACATCATCCACAGCCTTTCCCTCATCCACTAAGCAGGTTGCCTTGTCATAAAAGGAGATCATGTTAGTCAGGCAGGACCTGCCTTCCATAAATGTAATAATTAATTTCATATAATCTACAGGACTAATTATGGAAGATTTCTAATAAGTATTCCTGAAAAACCTTGTGGCAACAGTCTGTAAAAAGCCATTTGAGACATATTTTGTTTGCTCACAACAGCTACATCCATAAAGCTCCACCCTTTTGGTATCCAACACACACCAATGTGCAAAATAAAATATGAAATATTTCCACATGAAATATGTCCACATTGCAATATCACCAAATTCTACCAGATGCAAAGTTCCAATCAGTCACAATGATCTTTCTTTAATTAATCTAATAATTAGCCTCAAACAGTTAGTCTTTTCATGACTCAAGTTGTGATTAATGTTATTTCAAGATCACAGGTGATTTTCTTTTATGTGCAGAGCATTTGCATTGTCTGAAAGCAATGAACATTACCACCAACACTCAGAAATTACCTTCTAAAACAGAATAGCATCTGCACCAAAGAATTTTTACTATTCCACATTTTGTAAGTAAATAGTAAGTTCAACTATATTCTCACATCACCATATGAACACAGATTTCAAGAGTATTATGTAGATTACTCTTGCTTTTAATTAAATCCAAAGAATCTTTACTTTGTAAAAATAAGATGTAAATATAAGATGGCTCTTTACCCTAGGTCACTGTGACTACATACAAATTGGCTTTGCATATATATTAAATCTTACTTAGTCTTTAATTTTATAATTAAACAAATAAAATATTTTGTCATACATATATGTTTCTAAGATAGCCTGGATATCTATCTACAACCTGCCTGAAAAGTTATTTCTGTATTTTTAAAATGCAGCAGCCAATTTTGATTATAAAGACAACCTTTACAGAACTACAAGGTCATCTTGTGTAGAGAGATTGAAATCATAAATTGCTTCTAAATCAAATCCTTCAAGTCTTGCTGCTGTAAGATCCTTTGATTAACTTCAATGGCAATTTTTCACAGTTTGAGATTTCATTACAACAATTGCTTATGCTAAAAAAAAAAAAAAAAAATAAAAATATGTCCATATGCCTTTCCAGCTAATTCAGCAGTGTTCTTGGCATGAGAAAAATGTGCTAAAAGGGCTGCCCGGGCTGCCATTACATCTGTGAATGCTCCTGAGCTTTTTAGGCAGCAACAGTTCCCATATTGATAATTATTAACAACATCTTGAAAAATTCTACAACTATTCCCTTAGGGAAAATCAAGTTTCATCAAAGGATTGCCAATTATTCCTCTTTTTCTTTGATACAAAGATGCCTGTCAGTGGGTGTCAAGGGGAATACCTTTAGGTCTTTTACAGTCAGATGGCAGGTGTTAATGTACGGACATCTTTACTGTGAGGGAAGAAAGGGAAGCAAAAAGAGGTTGGGCAGAATTTTTAATTTTTTCTGTATTAAACACCACAAAAAGAACACCTTTTTTTCTTTTTCTGCCTTTTTTGTTTTTCCTAAAGGAGAGAAAAAACATAAAATCCATAAAAATCCATAAAGGTCATATTTTCTCTGACTGTTCTAGAATATGCCTTTGTCAGCCTTAAGGTTATCTTTTTCTAAAATTTCCTTATGAATTCTTGGAGGTGTAAAATGGGGGAAAGGTAGCAAATAGAATATCAGGACAACGTGATTATGGCCAGGGAAGATGTTGGAAGGAGCTCTCTTATCTTCCTTTTTCCATTATTTACCTACTCATACGGCAATACCCATTTCCCTGTCAATAAGATTGCCATCTTCATATCCAAGTTGAAACAACAGACTGAATACTGTAACTGCCTGAATACAGGTGTTGCAAACCTGGCTTTGATATGAAAGCAACCCAGGCTGAAAATGTATAACTCAAAACGTTATTCCCTTAAATATAAGCAGTTAAATATTGAGGACAGATGTGCATCTCAAATATCAAATTCTTACACAGTATTACCATTTAAACTAAAGCTTCCTCGTTAAAGTTATTGGAAAATGGGAGGGTAATAATAAAATTGACTGAAACAAGCCCTCTAACTAATAATAAATATTATTTACGGTCTTCAGAAATCTAACTTTTGAGACTGTTTATTCTATTCTTTTATAGTTACCACCTGTTTCTCAAAGAAAAAAAAAAAAACGGTTAAGTTATCATTTTGTTCTTTAAATGCAGCCTATCAAAACCACTATGCAAACTATGGACATTATCTGGCTTTCTCCATAAGTGGAGTTAATTTTTTGCATCCCAGAATATTTTCATCTATCCTCAAATTAACTTAGCTGAATTTTTGCAGGGGTGGGGGGCAGAACAAACGTAATAAGTATTAAGTACAAACGTATAATTTTTTTCATCCTTTAATTTAAGCAAACAAGGTGGGAAAACATGAAGTCTTACATAGCCTGTTTTTTTCCATGGAACTTTTAGGCACAGGGTGAATAATCAGGTTGCAGAGTAAAGAGTTCTGCTCAGAAACTCCAATGCATCAGCAGTCTCCCAATTGTAGGTATACCAGGAGGACTCAAGATTAGATCTTCTGTGATGATTTTCAAGATCATCGATTTTGTCCAGGAGGGAATGGTTTTTTTTCTGGTGCTGTCAGCACCGTCTGCTGAAAAGCAGTTTAGATTGTCCTTGGCTTTATTAATTCTTTCCTCTCTTGTAGTTATTCTTGCTGCTGTATCAGCCAAGGTCACATAAACTGTTTATGCATCTGCTTTAATTGAAGTCACAACGCACATTAAATGGGAGACATTACCTGCTTTTGTTTCAGCTAATATCGCTTGAAGGTCCATGTTTTTGATGTAGTCTTTTCGTAGATTAATTTCTAAGGCGCTCAGTGCACTAAGATCACTACTGATGCAGACGCTCTGTACCTGAAAGAAAACACCCAATTCACAGCATCTGAGGCCTGCAATTGATTCTCAGGATGCGAACCACAATGCTGAGCATTCAGCAAATGGTTGATTACTAGATGCCTACAGAAAAATAAACAGTAAATACAGCTTTTTCCTCTCTATCTCTATATACTAATGGTACCTAAGAGCGCATCGATGCAAGATACACAGACATAGCATGATAAACATTGACTGCACCAAGCATTTTTATAGCTGTGAACATGGGATGGCAGCATGCCATAATACCATCTTCTCCTTAACATGGCATAGTGTGCTCTAGCTTTTCCATTATGTTATTCCATGTGTAGAAAACCCTGAGCTGGTAATTAGCTTGAGAAAGAAATTGCACACACTTTTATTTTGTTCATTCAACAAAAGACTCAATAAGTTGAATTAACTAAAGCATTTAAAACAATTAAGAACTAAAGAGACAATTAAGGGTCTTTGACTTTCCAAAATAAGGTTTTTTCCTCCTTTGTCAAAGATAAGATGATTTTCTAAGAAATGAAAAAATCTAATGTGAAAAAATACTTATGACTCTTATTGGAAAGCTCTTCTATCAAACCAAGAGAAACATCTCTTTCTACTTGGTTAAACAAGAATCAAAGTACTTCAGGTAGGTAATCTCTTATAAAAGGTTTTGGTTTTAATTTCTTACTCACTACATGACATTTTGGTACAAGGAAACATAAGAAGTTGCAGAAAGGATTCTTTCCAGTTCCTTTCTACAGCTGGCTGCTTTGGCCAGGCTGCAGCGAAAGGGGCAGTATAGTGAATCCTAGGAGTCACATATATGGATTTGCCATAGAATTTCTGTGTTCATAAAGGAACTATCACCCAGTCAGGGAAGCTTCATTTTTAGTGAATATATATATAAAAATCCTATTACATGTTCAAAGAAATTAATGATGCAATGATGCTTAAAACAGAGAACAGATTTACTGCTGGACTGCCTGAAGCTTCAAAAAGAAGGCAGAATCTTGTGTTATTTCTTTCCCATTTTCATGTATATTTTCAGCTGCCTTGTTGCACCAAAAATGTTAGTATTTCAACTGAAAAGGCACTTAGCTAGGGGATATTTGAGGCTTCAAGAAGAATATCGAGGAAGTATTCTTCTGAGATGGTATTCTCTGAGATAACTAAAGACATGAAATCCGGCTAAAGTTTCTTATCACTGTTCCCATGGGACCCATTGTTTGTTTCTCCTCTTCTTTTCTCTCAGAGACTTCAAGTGTCAGCACAGAAAAAAAAAAACCAACGCATTTAAGAGCTCCTCTAGTTTAAAGTGTAGAGTTGATACCTGTGTTAAGAAAGGGTCAAGGGCACAACTGCCTGCATTGAATTTGTCTGTTACAGACAGACCAAAACATATAGGTTTGATTTTCAAGCTACTTTTAACTTGAATGATGCATGACAAATTCCTTGCCTTTCCTGTACAGCAGTGGAGATCCTAATGGTGACATTGGCATAGACATTAGTGATGCAGGTAAGAAAAGTGTGACTCTCTTCCATTGCCAACAAGTGCCATTGCACGGCCAGTTCATTTCATTAACTTAAAGTTTCTAGCTGGATGCCTTAAAAACCAGTTAGCATAAGGTTAACTGTGTAAGGCAATAGCTTGAAAAAATATTTCATTAAGCAGTTTTGGGACTAAGTATCTTTAAATCATGACCATCTGTCAGTCAAATTTAAACTTTCTTTTTTTCTGTTGTTTTGACCTACAATGCAGAAAGTATTAAAAAAAGACTCAAATTTACAAAGCATCTAAACAATGCATTTCAGATGATTTAATAAAATTAAATTGAAAACAATGTCAAGACTCATATTATCTGATCCTGATGATCCTCTGCATAAAAAACAGACCACCTACCAAAAGGCAATATTCCCAGAATCACAGAATCTTCACGGTTGGAAAGGACCTTTAAGATCATCGAGTCCAACCAAACAACCTACAATCTCTGCCACTAGAGCACGCCCTGAAGTGCCACATCTAGACGTTTCTTAAACACCTCTAGGGATGGTGACTCAACCACCTCCCTGGGCAGGCTGTTCCAGTGCCTGACCACTCTTTCAGTAAAGTAATTCCTCCTGATATCTAACCTAAACCTCCCCTGCCGCAGCTTCAGACCATTCCCTACTCTCCTTACATGTGTACCCAGGAACAAAAATGCAAATCAGAAAAAAGTAAAATACCAAGAATAAAAATTGTCATCACATGTCCAGTGAGGACAAAAAGCAATCTTTTTCCACAAAAAATATTTTTTCCCTTGCCACAGCATGTTACCAAAATAGGAATACATAGGTAGAAATATTAACTTCATCTTCGGCATACTTGATACTGATTTATGCACGACCATAAAGCAGTGCTGCATTCTACTGCTTTACTGGTATAGCTTTAATCCACCCTACTCCCCGACCCTGCCAAAAAAAAAATTCTCAATACCTTATTGAATAGCATTGGACCACACTCAATGGTAAAGTTACAAATGAAAGAAAACCCTCATGTTCTAACAAATAAAAATTTGGGATTGATGAGAAATTCAGGTCCCTCTTTTATTGGCTTGCATGTCTCTGGCATTTAAGTCCCCACATAAAGAGAAAAGTTGAAAAAAGTTGGTTAAAATTTTGCACTACTCTGCTGTAGAATTAATCTCTGGAATAGAAAAATGGGGGCAAAATACCCTCAGTAGAAAGTACAAGCTTTAAAATGGTGCTATGTTACACTTGTAAACAGACTGTGAATACAAGCACTCCCTCCGCCCTACTCTGACTTTGACATTATAATAGCACATTGTAACGCTTGTTGGTATTCTCCCAACTGTCACCTACTTGGATGTCTTGTATGCAGGCAGGCCAGTTTTCATCAGAAGACATATGCCTAAACTTTTATAGAATGAAGAATTCAAGCAATTAAGGAAGAAGGGAAAAGCAATAAAAAAAAAAAGAAAAGAAAAAAACTAAATGCACTTGCAACCCCATCCCTCACAAAACAACAACAAAATATACCCTAACGTATATTGCAAAGAATATTAAATAGTTTGCCTGCATACAGACTTCTCAGGAAAGCTTGATTTCCCAATATAAATGATCCTGGAGTTTACCATGTTATTTTCCTAAACTGGGGTGTTGTGTTGTTTCAGCATTTGGTGAATAATTTCAGAGAAGCCTAAAGGAGGTATTACATAGGAAAGAAAAAAAAAGTGAGAGAGTAAACATGTGTCAGCCATGAAACCAGATGTACCACAGCTACGGAAATGGTGTCCCACTGCAGGCGTGCACTGGAACACTGTTTTCCCAGAGCCGGCTATACTCCATACAGCTGTGATTACACTTACCTTACAGAGCACGTTTGCATTCTGAAAAAGACTGCCTATGTCCACCGACAGCACCTCTTTTTTTTTCCTGGGTGTACGCCTACGACTCCAGCGTGGTGTATGCATCCTCAGCTCCGCTCTCAGGCGAGTAATTCACGAAGCGGCAGCAGTCTGTGCTGAACTGCGTGGAGCTCAGCAGGCATCGAGGAACCCTCTTGCGAAGCAAGGTAACACTAGCGCAAGTTCACCTCTGCTGAGTTCTCGTTAACATACCTGTGGTGCTGCACACTTTGCAGACTCCTCCATCCTCTGCTCACAGTGACATCCCTGTCGCTGACTTTTCTTTACAGCTTTAACCTGAAAACTAATCACGGTCTTAAAATAACTGATAAGAGGGTGTGCATGTCCCCTACATGTAATTTTGAGTTACTAGAAATTAATTATGAGTCAACTTTTGAACATCAGAGAATCATTTGGACTGGAAGGGACCTTTAAAGGTCATCCAGTCCAACCCGGCCCTGCAGTGAGCAGGGACACCTTCAACTAGATCAGGTTGCTCAAAGCCCCACCTGGCCTTGAATATTTCCAGGGGTGGGGAAGCTACCACCTCTTTGGGCAACCTGTTCCATGGTAAAAAATTTCTTCCTTATGTCTAGTCTGAATCTACCCTCTTTCAGTTTAAAGACATCACGCCTTGTCCTATCACAACAGGCCCTACTAAAAAGTTGGTGTCCATCTTTCCTGTAAGCCCCCTTTAATTACTGAAAGGCCGCAATAAGGTCTCCCCAGAGCCTTCTCTTCTCCAGGCTGAACAGCCCCAACTCTCTCAGCCTGTCTGAATAGGAGAGGTGCTCCAGCACTTTGATCATTTTTGGGGCCCTCCTCTGGACTCAGTCCAACAGGTTTATGTCCTTCTTATGTTGGGGGCTCCAGAGCTGGACGCAGTACTCCAGGTACGGTCTCAGGAGAGCAGAGTAGAGGGGCAGAATCACCTCCCTCGACCTGCTGGCCACACTTCTTTTGATGCAGCCCAGGATACAGTTGGCTTTCTGGGCTATGAGTGCATGTTGCTGGCTCATGTCCAGCCTTTCATCCACCAGTACCCACCATGCCCTTCTCCTCAGGGCTGCTCTCAATCCCTTTATTCTGCAGCCTGCATTGATACTGGTTGGGGGGGAGGGGGGTGTTGCAAACTGTGGTTTGAACGCTTTATTGTGAACCTCAAAATTCAGAATAAATGAGTGTGCCTACTCATTTCAAGGTACTTTTTTTTTTCTGGTTTATTTCTCATGTCATTCCTAGTCTGAACTCAGAGAAGCATCAAGAAAAGTAGAAATATGATTAAGGACATTAAGCCAGAAAAATCAAATTCACTTTAAAGCTTACGCACGGGAAATAAGTATTGCATTTCATAATCTCTATTTATCATGACTGTAGAATAGGGGCACAAGTGATGTTCCCGATCAGGCTCCAGCAATTCCTCCAACCTGGAAGAATCTTTGAGGACAATGGAGTAAAGCATGACTCTTGTTCTAATGCATTTGGATCCCTGGATGCCATCCTAAACTGCTACACAGATCCACTGCTTTGCTGTAGGCTTGCTAATAGATAAATAGTAAAACATGAAATAATTGCTCCAACAAGCGTTAACTGATTTCTCATCTTTCAGTAAGTATCACAAAATTTTGTCAGGATAAACAAAGCTAAGGTCTTATAGGACATAAATTTGGCTTGGCTTTATTCAAGCTGGTGTACTAAATCATCATCACTGCAAGGCATTCAGGAACTGGAACTTGCTGTGCAGGAAGACTTTGGCACAGTATTTGCTCTTTGGGAAGTGTTATGTATGCCTGTAGCTAAGAGAGATCTTGGTCTGGAAGGAACTGAGGTCACTGCCAGAGAAAGGTGGTTTGACATAGCATGAAGAACACAAGTATGCGGCCTTGAGAGAAACAAGCTGAGAGTTTTTGAGGGTTTCTTGGGCAGAAGAGAAGCAGCAACAGTTTGGGGAAGGGGAGGGAAATTCATCTGGTGTGTGAAAAAGCTACATCTCTACTACCTCTTCCACAGAAGCAAAGCCAACTGTGACCAGATGGTGTAGTGCAGGAGACTACATATTCAGATAACCACGTAGAAGTCAAAAGCTGGGTCAAAGATCAAACTTCTAGTGTCAGTACTCATCCCATACTCCCATTCGCTTGCCCCCACTTCAAGTAGAGCCAGCTGTTTTAGAGGACTGCTTTGCAACTACCCTCATAAACACACATGGTTTTGCCTTTGGGAAAGTCCCTTTCCAGTCCCAAACTCTTAAGTCAAAGACAGAATCCAGAGCAGAGAGATCTCAGTATCCACTTTTTTTTTCCTCTTTGTTGTTGTTTTTTTTTTTTGTTTAAAAACACCTTTTATCTCAAGCTGTAGCTATGTTCACTCCATATATTTAAATGTTTTTAAGGCTGTACGATTAGCTGGGTACTATAAAAATGCCTGTTAACAACAGGGTACCCAAGTACAGTATAGATCAAATATGTCAAGTTCTTTAGATATTAATTTATTTCACTTTATTAATACAGATGACCCATCTTCTTTTTGTTTATGTAAAAGAATAAATATAAAGTCTTGGCTGACCTTTACGCTGGTACTCTTGCTGGTCTTACAAAGATTTAATGGGGTGGGGTTCACAAAGCACTTTGAGAACTTTATATTCTACTGGTATTCATTATTTAGTAAGATATGGGGACTTCCCATCTGTCCTTCAGCAGTCTTTTAGCCTCTACACCTTTGCCGTATTATTTGTTTGTTAGAAAAAAAACCATGCTTAATAGTAACTCAGAATGGTTTTTTTAGACCATTTATAAACCAAGTGAAACAATCAGCCACTGTTAAAATGGTTTGGCTTCTTTCATTTCAGATATTGGCAGTTTGCACATACCAAATCCCGCTATGTTGCTTGAGCTATTTGCCAAGAGTAACTTCTGGAAAGATCCTCCACTATGTCAGTTCAATCATCTCTTCCCTTTTGCTCTTTACCAGTTCTGAAACTCCAGTTTGGGTCTAGAGCAAAGCCTGGTGAGATCTGTACTGTGGGCCTGTGTTTAGCAATTAGATATTAGTAGTGACATACAAACTGCTTCCTTATCTGCCACAGCAGTATTTCAGCTGGTGCTTTGCAAGTGTGCCAGGATATTCCTGGGCTGAGTGGCCACAGATGTCTCTGCTGAACCTTCAGTGTTACTGACTCTGCTAAGATGGTATCTCTCAATAACTCATGCTGAAGCACCAAACGTTTCTACAAATTCCCTCTTTCCTAGACTCTGTATCTCACTGTCGCTTGGATCACATCATTACGGTGATGAGCAGCTTTTGCAGGAAGGAGAAAAGGTAGTTAAGTTACCACTAGTAACTTCTCTGTATTTTATCAGCTATGGGATTTTCTAAAATTTATCTATAATTCCAGCATTTCAGAAATACACCATCATATAGGCATTTTCCCTCTCATCCTTAGCTTTCTGAAACTTCTAAGGTGGGAATAGGTTTTCCCAGGTTGGTTTTTGCTTACAATTAGTTCCATCCTCCAACACTAAACAAAAATAGGTATCAGTTTTAAGAAAGCATTATCATACTAAATCTCGTATTTCTGCATATACTGGAGGGAACAGTAGTTTAATATGGAAGCATGCAAATGTCCCCTTGTGCTATGTGTTATCCAAACAAACGGGAAAACACCACACTAAACAACTGTACTGCACATTTAAACGGACTGTTGGATAGAGGCCAAGGCAAGGGAAGGCAGAATACATGTGGAAAGACAAAGTGGCTTTAAACCAAGGTCACTCAGCAGATCTGTGGCAGGTCCAGGAACAAGAACTCAGACTCTTTGCTCACCAGGCAGTGCCTTCAAGCAACAAACCCTAGAAACTGTGTGCACACATTAAATAATTCCCCTAACTGTTTCCTTATGAAGTTTCATGCTTTTCTATACTAAAAGCGTCAAGATACTGTGTTGATTTCCCATTTCTGTATGACAAACATTTCCCTCATCCTTATCATTTTTCTTACCACCTACATTATTGTGGCTTCACTACAGTCCCAGAAAATGGTTCCACTACATCACAACAGAAAGGGCAAACACCAAGAACAACCAGGTGTAATCAGTCTCCAAGTGAAGTATCACATGGGTTTTCCAAATTTGGCTGAGTTCTTTTAAACACATCAGTTTTCTATCATGCATAAACTGTTTTAATTCCAGTTTTTAATCACTCTTGATAATACTTAATGTGGTGCTATAAGTCCCTTATTGCACAGATCGTTCTAGTGCTAATCATCTCTCTTATACTGGCATAGCTGTGAGCAACCATGGCATAAATTTTTCTAAGACACAGATTTTACTTTTTGCATTCGATCTGAAATTCATCAGAACACCAATCTGGAATTCACAGTTCAATTAATTTTTCATTTTATTTTAATGGCCTTTCTGCAAAGCAACTCACTGACATTTGTTTTATTAGTATTATAAACTTTCAGTGGATGGCTTCCCCAATCAAAACACATTACAAGAAAATCTATTCTCTTTCCAGGATTTAGATGTGGTTTAATGACAATAAGTGAAACATTATATTATGAGAACAATCCTCCTCAATAAACAGAGGAAATTCTCAGAGATCCAGAGCCAGAAAGCATTTTAAACTCTATCCATTATTTTAACAGATCCGCATTCACACAAGGTCCCAGTTTCATGCAGTAAAACCTGCGGCACACATGAAAGAAGCTAAATATGAATGGATAGCTCAGTAGGAGAGCATTCTTGTGAGCACTGAATTGGAAAAGCAGAATTTCTCCATACCTTACTTTCATTTGCTTGCCAGTAGTTATTTAGGAATGAAAGATTCCCTCCCCAAAAGAAGGTGTCTACATACTGATACGGAATTGTAGGAGACAAAAACTCTGATTTTCAAGGAGATTTTTCAGCCTTTAACAAACCTCCACCAACAAAAGCTCCTTTTGCATATTTAACAGAAGCACTATCTATTTAGAATGAACAACTGCAATGCAAAGCTGAGCCTAAAGTAAAATGCCTGCAATTTAAAAATCCAAAGCACCAGGACTTTCAGAGCCTAGTTTGACTCTGTGCAGCTTGAGGCCCTCTTGAATCTGAAGGCCGTAAGTAGTTGTGTGTTTATCTACAGGACAAAAACCCCCACTTCACAGCATCTGAACTTAGTTGCTATCAATGACTATTAATCACTCTGGCTGGGTTGATGGAGTCAGTAATATTTGACTTGCACATCTGCAATATGATATCCAAAAGGACTAGGCTAAGAAAGGAAAAAGACAGCCATCCATAGATCAAGCAGCTCTCAGACAACACGGGAAAGGACTGTAGTCTGATCCCTCTTGACAAGTCTGCTTAATGATTGCAAAGTACTTCGTATGTTTGCTGTCTTCTAAAAGATGTTGAGAACACTTACTAAATAATACATGGACAACAGTAGTCTAGCTCTTTCCAAACAGCATTATCCTTATTGAGGCTCCAATAAAAGACCAAAACGTTTAGATCAGAAATGACTGAATGGGAGAGCTCCTATGGAATGAAATATACAGATACGCATATACAAGTTAGTGGTTTTGGTAGTAGCTTGTAGTCAATTAACTAAAAAGGCAGTCCAATAAAACCGTCTCAAAAATGATTTATGGAATTGGCAGATTGCCATGTCCTTGAGTGCAGAGCCACCCAAAGCATACTTAAACATGTATCTATGTATGTAATAGTTGTAATGAAAGGGCAGCATCTCCCCACCAGCACTGAGCCACTTTCTACCTTTAGAAGAGACTACATTGCTGCCTCATCTCCCCAGGCAGCAGAAGGGGTCAGTGCAAAGTGTCCAGTTTTCCATTGTCACTCTCACTCTCTTTAGAGAATGCTTTGTAGCTCCTAAAGTACTCACCACATAAACTTAACATTCAAGTATACTTAATGTTTGTAATTAGTCATGTTTGGAAAGAAGACAAAATCTTTATCACTTATGGGCCCCAGCATAGCTGGGCTCTTAACAGAGACAGCAGGAGAACCCTTCTCTGCAGCTACCAGCATACGAAGCAGAAGACCAACCCTTTGCCTTTCTCCTGGTGTACTTTCTCATACTGCACCTATTCCACCTGCTTACTCCAGGTGAAACCAAGAGGATTAGGAGTGCTAAATAAGGCCCCTTATACGGGCAGGTGTTAATGTCTTCAAATTAAGGATTATCAAATTATTAGAATATCCTCACTTGTTTTCAAGATCTCCATCTGAAGAAAAGCTGAATCTAAATTCTGCAATTCTCCTCTTAAGCTCCTGCTACATAAGTTTTCAGCTACATGTTTTCCTTTATAAATTTGACATCCTATTGGAGCAAATGAGCCAGAAAACAAAGCTGAGAGAAAGGATTTAGCTCCAGCTATAGTGTCAGCACAACTTCATATACATCTGACATTTTAATCCTCTCAGTTAAGCATGAACCTGAGCAGGAAAAAAAAAAAATATGCATACTCGCACAAACTAACTTCCACGCACAGACTTCAGGGAAGAAATTCTAAGCAGACGAAACTCACAGCTGTTCACCACAGGTTTAACTCTAGATATCTGTTTATCCGCATGTCAAATACCATAGCAACGTCAAACCTTAAAGTTGCTCTTTAGTATCAGCCCCCAGGCCCCAAATCTTCGTGGAGTGATCAGACATTTGTTTCCTACCTGCAGAAAATATCTCTCTCAATTATAGCTACTTTAAAGTGCTTTACACAGTACCTCATGTGTAATGATGAGGGGTCCCCCTCCCTCCTGCCTGCCAGCTGGCAAGTCATCTTGGTTTGGTGGTTTTGTGAAAGCAGTAGGAATTACATGTGAATGCATTATGCTTGTGATGAATGTAAGGGTTAACTATATAAACAGGTTAAAGGGGTTTGTTTCGATCAACTTGCAAGATGATTGCATGTTGAGAGAACTTTCCCGCTTTATCAGAATTAACACACAAATCAATACACTTTTCCACTTGCATATTTCTCTCTCATGTCACATCCAATCATTACCTAAGATAATAGATTTTAAAGATGAAGAGTTTTGTTTCTTGAGAACTACCCTCCTTTCCAAGCTTGATTTTTTCCATGAAGCTATAATGATGGGTTCAATTCCTATAGCAACCTATGCTGCAGTTAAAACAGCATTGCAACGTCATTATACTCTAAAATACAATAAAAGAACGTATATTGAAGGAATGAAGCCTGCAGAGATCTACTTTGCTTGTTAAAAATTAATAAAACTAAATAGAGAAGTACAGTGTATTGCTCTGTGTATACTTTCTCCCTGCAAGTCATGACCTAACAGGATTTTCATGAGATCTAGACAGGGAATACAAATGAATAAACATGCTGTAAAATAACATTAGTGTAGGGAAACTAGAAAGTATTTTGGCATTGCTGGCATTTGAGAAACTCTGATGTGATAGATATTGTGATGATCAATCCAGACCATTCTTTCACTAACAATTGTGTATTTCCTTACATTTGCCTATTTCCTTACATCTGAGAGAGGCTGAGTGTTTGATGAACATACCTACTACTCTGCTTGGGGTACCCTGATGTAACATCAAATCTATAGAATGAAAAGAGATACTAGAAGGTAAAATAGGATGCAATTGCTACTGGCATGCTAAAATTTGTGAAATAAGATCATCAATGTCATCCAGAATCTTCATTTTGGACGACTGCAGAGAGCAGAGGCCAAAGACAACAAAGAACAGTCAGTATTGCCTTAAGAGCCTTCATTCATAAAACCCAAGAAGGACCTGTTCATTCTTGTTCAGATCCCTTTTTTTTACTTGGTTGGTTGTTTAAAATAAATCCATTTCATCTTACCCTACTAATTAAGTAGAAGAAAGTGAAACCTGAATGAAAATTAAAGTTACTAAATCAGGAAAAATCCTACAGGGGTGTTCAGAAAAAAGAATATGAGTTCTTGTCACTGGGATTCTGAAGCTTGCTTTGAAATAATTTTTTTCCACACTTATGATACTACCATGTTATTTGCTAGGTACGTGCCACAAATAAAAATAATTTTCATAAGATGAGCATCTAAATGTTGCTCAAGAAGATGCCTCAAAATATTACTTGCTTATTAACATTTATTTTACTTGCTTTTGCGTTTACACAATATTCCAAGAGGAAATATGAATGTGACTCAGGTAATACTTCCCAACATAGGTATCAGTGTAATTCCTTTTGGAAAATATCACCATGATTTTGACAAAATTATTGATTTTTGTTGGCAAGGCTAATTAAAATTCCAATTTTACCCAGAGCAATGGATGCTTTTTTCTCTTGTGGTGACAAACAAAAGCAATTGCATGGCACTGTTATTAAGCAATTTACAGAGATAAGAATCAGTTTTATTTCCGCCTGTATAAAACTACATTACTTATTCATAAAAGAATAGCATAAAGGAAAATAAATACAAAAAACACTGCAACAAAGAGTCAAATGTCTTACAAAGATGACAGATGTGTCTAATCCTATTAGGCAAGACACTATGTTAATAATTGCATTAACACCTGGACAAAACACAATTCTGTTAGAATACTATTAATTTTGCCTGCTCGCTGTAAACAGACTAAGTTGTTCTCTTTCTCATCTTTAAGAAGAATTTTGATTCTCTTTCTGGAATTAATCATCTCCTTAAATAAGCTTCTCTTCCTTGCTACCTTACTGTCTGATGGGAGACTCCAAGACCACATCCTGCCCATGTCTCCAGAGCTTATTTCCCACAGGCAGGTTTACACCATGTCAAACACTCTTAAGAGAGATTGCAGTTCTTGAGCAATCCTGGTTTAGAAATAGGAATTCCAAGAGTACTCTCCCCAGTCTGTGTCAGGATGTGAAATTTCATCCCGCAATCAGCATATGAAATGTTATGCATTTGATAGAATAATTAACTGTATATAAAAGAAAGCCTGCAGGAATGACATAACAGCACATAAAGCATCTTTACAGATTTTCTGTTTTCAAATATATCCAATTTCAGAACCTGTCATAGAAACATGGACAATATATTATTTTATTCTTCCTTATCCATGCTGAAGGACTTTCTTGTTTAAACCCAATTAAACTCAGGGTCTAATTCAACCATTCAAGAAGTATTTATTACACAATATAAATGCCAAATTGCCGAACTGGCATCGGCTTTGCCTTGTCTCCCACAGAATAAAAATACCTCAGCTGATAAACTGGCTTTTAATAGCCTTCAGTCTATATATTCATTGCTCAAGGCAATCATTCAAGAAACTTCGGAAAGCAATGAAAACAGAAAAGGGTGAATTTCATTCACAGCTAAATAAATTTAGTTAGCTTGGCAAAAGCAATAGTGCCTGTTTCCAAACAGGTGAAAAAGTAAAGATTACTAGCACGGTTTCTGAAGCACTACCAACTACCCTGTCAGTTGTAACTTAAATTTACTTATACTCCTGATGACCCTATAACAAGATCGTTACATCATGGTGCATAAGCAAATAATATTAAATAACTCAAAAATAAGAACTGCTTTACATTGGTCCCAGTAAACTGATATTCTTCAGGCTTCAGAAATGCAAAGGAATTTATCATACAGCTGGTAGTAGGTTTTGCAGGGTTTAAAGTACTCCCTCAACCAGTAAAATCTCATTTCTGTTGAAAAAAAATAAATAAAGCATTTGATTTGTCAGAAGAATTCAAGACAGGCTCAAATCAAAGTAAATTTAGGAAATCGGTTGTAAGGGTAAGTTTCAAGCACTACAAAAGAGACGATACATCCATTTGTACTAGTTAAATTTGGATGTCTGTAAATATGGATTTACATCTACTGTTGCAAATTGCTTTCCTATCCATACACTCATCCTGAGAGCAAAAAAGGTGCCTTTTTTAACTATCTAAGCTTTATTACATTATTATACTATGACCAGGAAGACTTACTAGGTTTGATTAGCAAGAAAACAAGATTAAAATACCAAGAGTGAACAAGTTTCCAAAGCTGTGGCCTTTGAGTGCTCTGACAATTTTTTTATCCTTCTTTCAATCATATGGAATGCAGCTGTTCACACTCTCGAGTACCTGACCCTATATTTTGAATTCCCTTCCCTGTAACCTTCCCCTTTCCCTTGATTCTGAATCTTTCCTTCTCACAAAACATAAACTAACACCTGTCCTAGACGGGCTTATCTTCAATGCCAAATGGCTGTCCTTCAGACAGGATAAGGGAGGGGCAGAGTTGTGCCCCTGACTCGAATCAAAGATAAGGAATAAAAAGCTCTGCAGGACCAGATCTTAAATTCAAACAGACTGTGGAAGATTGAGGAACTGTTCTGTGAGTGGGAAACAATACTGCAAGGTAACATATGAAATGAGCTAATTAGCATTTAGAAAGATATGCAAAGAACTGTCTGAAAGAATCTCCTGTCAAAATCAAGAGGTACCAAAAAAGACCCCATGTTAACTCTTAAATCCTGCAAAAATTGGCCTAGCGTACCAGAGAACAGCAAAGGTTTTTTTTTATGTTCCACATGATATATAATAACTCAAGAATGATTCAGAAACAGAGGCCAGTTAGAGAAGGCTGGCATCAGTTGCATCACATTTTAAATATAGGCAATTTGAGTTTAAATTTACAAACCCAGTGTTCGTCCTGATGTTACAGATTTTGCAATGCCTGTGATGTGTGACCTCACAAAATGAGGGCAGCACAAAGCTCTGCTGCTCACGCACACAATCAAGGCATCAATGAACTTCGTGGGAGTAAATCCTTCTTAGTAAAACTAGCATACAGTATTTCAGCTTCCTATAAAAGTTGAGGCATTACATAAACTTTAGTATGCCACTGACAGGAAAGTTGAACAAATAAGCATACAAACATGTGGAGAACATTCATCACGGACTGCAAAGAAAACAGAGCAGAATTTATGGCAGAATGAAAGAATGCTGGGAGCAAAGGATAAGAAACAAAGAGCTAAATTTCCAGCTATCCACAAGAAAAGGTAGGACATGAGCGAAGCCCTCAGGAAGTTAAATACTAGCAAAATATATTTGTGGGGTTTCCTTCTCCACTAAGGCAAACCACTCTTTTCATGTAATACAACACATAGTTGTTTGAATATTGGCATGTCGTCGCTGCTATATATCAAGGGACACGCAATAAAGCTCTTTAGAAAGTGTTAATGGGAAGAAAATGAGCTCAGAACGCTAGCAACAGGGGAACACCTTAACTTACACTAAGACTCTAGAAGCTCTAAAGCAAGTCTAAAAAATGTGATTTCCTCTAATCCTTCTTGCAGGACTCTCATTGGCTTAGTTACTACACGCGTCACTTCTTACCCCACAAACATAGCTTATCTTTACTTAATTCTTAACGTACCTTGAGTGTATCAAGATCATTCGTGGTTACAAACAGCCCAATTCTTCATCCTCAACTCGGACGTTTCTTCCAGTATCCAGTCCATAATAAGCCATAAGACTTGCACACGATTGACTCTGAAGCAACAAATTAGCAAACAGACTGCAAAGCCAATAAGCTAGGAAAAAATACTCTTGATCTATTAAAACCTATTCCTACTATGTGATTTATCCATGTAAATCAGGCAAAAAGATAGGATTCAGAGAAATTTAAATGGCGCTAGTCAACAACAAAGTGTGACTGACAAGAAAAATATCTGAATGTTGATATTGAATGATAAATGAGTAGGGATCAAACAAAACTACAGAAAATTCAAAATCTCTGTAAAAATATAGCACGTAGCCTTTACGAATATGATCTTCTGTGAGTGCAAGTTAGATGGAAGTGTACCTAAGTAAGTTTCTAAGCTTAGTATTTCAAGTACATTAAAATCCAGTAGTTCTGTTTGGACTCAGCTCAGTACGACTGCAGCAAAAAGTTGCTCCTAACGTTAACAATTAGCTATCCTCAATCCTCCTACCCTCAGCTGGCTTTGAAGAAGATACACTAGGGATCATTTTGGCCCCAGGACTTTGGTAGCGAGCCCATGAAATCACCACACACAAGGAACAACAAAAAGCCCAAAAAACAAGACCAAACAATGAATCATTAATGCTCTTTGAGAAATATGTTAGAAATATCTACCATGAGGGCTTTCAGCAGATGTCACAATGGTGAACAGTAAAAATCACAGGATGAAACCAGTCTACGAATTTCATAATTTCAAGCACTGAATTTCAATAGGCAGCTGTTCAGGTTGTCACTTTACCCTCTGCATAATTTCCATGGCTCAAAACCAGAAAGCATATACAAATAAGAACTGCCAGTCATATTTATACTAGCTGATGTGTCACTATCATTAATTTTCCTTATCACATGTTATTTTTCAGTACACAGTGTTAGAGCTCCAAAGATATATTTCCCTGGCTCTTGTCCTGTTAATACATGACGGACCAGCTTTCATGGCTCTGGCAGGGAGACCGATGTTGTATTTCTGGCAAAAAAAAGTGGTAGCCCTAGGAGCTGCTGGATAAAACTTACAGGGAGACAACCATAGCTAGGAAAGAAAAACCATGGATGTACAGAAGGAATTTTTCTCTTGCTAAATTCTGCTACACCCTTAAAGCCACCGTCAAATCCACCCTGTTTGTGGCAAGTGCATGAAGTGATTTTTGTAAACAGTTTATATACTTGTGTTTTATCCCAGTTCTCAGCCCCCCAGAGCACTACTTATAGAATAAGAAAAGCAAGGTTTTGAAACACCAAAAAAGCTTTTGTGGTATGTTTAAATTCCAATGCCTCCGCTAAAATTCCTTCCGTCTGTCGACTTTCTAAGAAAATCTCTGCTCTGATAAGAGAAGCAATTCAGACAGCATTTTGGATGCAAGATGCTTCTGGTGTAGATTTGAAAGTGTAAGCTCTGCATCAGTCCTCTTTGCTGTTTACTGAAATGACCTCTTAAGTCACTCAGAAATATTCTACCTTTAGTGTTCTTTATTTGAGCCAAGCTCCAGTAACAACACCAAAGCAGTCGCTTTCTACTCATACAGTTTTGTTTTTCTTGAAACAATGTCAAAAGAAGTGGAGGCAGTAATCCTAGGGGGAGAAGACAGAATCCCTAAAGAAGCCCCTTGAAGTGCTAGGTTCCACCTTGCCAGTATCTACCAGTGTGCATCACTAGTCAGTCCAATGTAACTCGTTACACCGAGCTGTTCCTCTGGTTGTGTTCACACCATCCCATCACTGTTTGTGGCAGTTCCCTCCGTGAGTTTTCTTCTGCCATCTGAAAGCAGGACACCTCCATTCCCTGCTTCCATTTCTTACCAGCTCCAGAGGACTGTTTGGACAGTCTAAATGAAAGATACCTTAGAAAACGTTATATTCAAGTGCACTTTAAGGAGAAAAACCTCCCAGAACAACAATCCTTCTATAGTCTAATAGAAGGTTCGGTTCGGACTATTTTTGGGACAACTGGTAATGGTTATATGTCTTACTGTTAGGACAGAAATACTGCATTATCCATTTAGAAAACTACTTTCGCTTATGCTTAAACTATTAAACTAAACTTAAACAAGTAAAATGCCTCTGAAGATGACCTCAAGCATTAATCACATTTACTTTATTTGCTCCAGCCTTCTGTGTATGCTTTTATTTGCTCCAAATGTAGCATCACAGTCATTGTTGGGAATCAATGACTTACGCAATAATTTATTAAAAAAAAATCAAGCGTATGTAAGCTTTACCACATATCATTGATTTTCTTATTCACTTTTTCCTTTAAACAGCTTTAATGTCACCTAAAGACCTTTCCATCTGTCATTGTCAGGTGTCTCTTAACCATCCCATTTTAAAATCACGTTTATACCTTAATACCTTTCAGAGCTATGGGCTGTCATTACATTCTGGTACTGACAGAGAAGACTACCATCAAACCCCAGAATTTCAGCCACCCACCGCAACTTTATCAGGAGCCAGCAACCCCAGCAGCTATGGAGCTGCTCATGCTACTGCAACAATCCAAGGAATATTTTTCACTTATTTTCAGATCCTATAAGAGAAGAAACAAAGAAACCCATGCAGTGGTAAACTGTTCATTGATCACATTAATGGTATCTTAGAGACAGGTTAATTTTACTGGCTTATTTGCACGTATCTGCCTAAGAATTGGGCTATTACAGCTACCAGAGAAGGGAAATGATGGAGCGGTCAGGCGCCTGCCAGACTGGTGTCACAAAACAAGGAACCCCAAACTCTTCCAGCCAAGGGTTGAAACTGGTTTGACTCATGGTTTCAGTCACACTGAAAACAGCCAGCTTCTCAGCTACTTGCTGGTTAGCTTTCATAAGTGAATGGGAGAATCTGGTTGCCGAGGAAGCTCCACACACTGAGTGTGTCTCTAGACTGGCCAAGACTCAAAGCGTTCATGAAAGCTCATGTTCCCATGAAATAAAATGACATTTCCCCGCCCGCTCTGCTTGCTGGCTTGGACTGATGTTAAGATACATGGGGAAAGTGTTTAAAAGCAAAAATCACAAAAAGGTGATGACATTGAAAAGTCCAGTTTAATTAATTTTTCTCATTTTTGTACACTCAGTCTCTGTCTAAATTACTGTTCTGTGACCTAAACTTTCTAGTTGGTTAAAAACTGGGAACCTTTCAGTCTTTTCTAGAAGCAATGGAAATTAATGTTCCACTTGATTCTAGCAATTCTAGGGGTTGTGCTTGGTCTCAGTCATTAATAAATATGGCCATTCAATAGCCACTTCTGAAATGGCATGTTTTCTACCTTATTTGTTAAATTGTATTTAACTGTATTATTTATTTTCCAGTTCTTGAGACAATTTTTCTTCTTTTTTTTACATAGCTTATCAGGATATCCAGTGGAGAAGACACTAAAGTAATACTTAGTATAAAAATACATTTTGGTGGAAAAAAAAACTAGTTGAACACAGGTACAGGAAATATTTTCGGAAGTGACACGACAATGTATTATATGTACTATTTATAACTGGAGAGTAACACTGTTCTCCAATTTCACTATTGTTTTAATTTGAAGAGCCCCCAATACCTGTCAGAAACGTACCGGTGCAGCATCTGCTGCCGTGTTGCAGTTTGCACAGATAGATGCACCATCGGTGGCTGAATCCTCTTTGACATGCCTTTACCATTTAAGCTTGAAATCTGGGATCAAAAACTATGAATGTAAGTTTAACCCAAATCTTCATTCAAGAAATAAACCTGCATACATTGCAAATCCTTTTCTAACATTAAAAATCTACGTCTCCTCTCTCTCTCCAAAGTAAATTACCAACCATTCTTCTTGACAGCCTTCTGAAAAACAGAGGGATCAAATACAATACATACTAATTAAAAAAAAAAAAAAAAAAAGTCCTATGGAAAATATTAGCCTCTGTTACACTGATGCAGAACAGAAATTCAGTTTACTGTGAAATTGTGCTGTTTGTAAGCTATTTTCACTGGCTGGCTGTACTAGTCCCTGGCTAGGGGAGAGGCACCAGAGAACTATTCAAAAGCAGTTTAGCTCCCTGCTCCTGGGAAACGTGAAAGCCCCGACTATCAGCCTAACTTAATTGAACAGGAAACAAATGAAATACCTCTTCTCAGAGCTCAGCCCAGGCTGGTCTTTATGCTTGCATGCTGCTCTGGGGAGCGCTGGGACTCTGCACTTGACATGCGCGGCCCAAAATGCCAGAGCTCGGAGCTCGAGTGCTGAGACCTGACAGGCAGATAGGAGACAGCCTGAAGTTCTCTGAGAAGTTCAGTGCTAGAAATACTGCTGGGTTAGGCCTATTTTCACACAAAAGCAGACAGAAACACTGAATTACAGACATAAGTGCTTCTACTCATCTAACTCACCTCAATTTAAAATACCTTGTTCTGTACGTGTATTTCAGGGTGTTGAAAAAAATCCCTTTTTAAATAATTTCTCAAGAGCTTGGCGTAAGCGTCCCTGTTCATCAATTTGTCCTAAGATTGCTGTCCGTTGCCAAAGTTACTGCTGTTGAGAAATGCCCATCTCCTCTGAGTGTTGCATCTTATTGACCGACCTCCGCACGTGAAGAGCAATTTCTATGAGTGACGTGGCTACCTACCTCTAAATAACATCAACATTTTGTTGCAAGAACAGATGGATTTGATCTTGCTTTGTTCACCGTTTTTAACACGCATTTGGACAGTTAAATCATGCTGATAGAAAAGCAACTTTGCATATGCACGTGTGGACTGAAATGCACACTTTCAACGAGGAGAACTGAGAACACGGATAGGAAACTCCATCAGCCTTACACTGGTTATAGTATTTCTCCTCTGTGGTTTCATGTCAGGCTTTCAGTTCTTCTTCACAGGCTGACATATCCTACCAATGCTGTAGTGCCACAGCAGACATTTCATTAATAGAAGAAGCACCAGCATCATATGAATGAGTAAAGATTAGTCATGTTAATAAAAGTGGTGAAAAGAGAGCATTCTGCTCTTTCATTAGACTAGAAATTTATTAAATTCTCCTACTAACTGGATTTAATACATTCTTGTAATCCTTCCTTAATTCTTGTTGCATATTCAATTTTTCCAATACATTTGTAAGTTTCTTGGCAGAAATCCAACTGCTTCATTCAGTTCTGGTTTATTTTATTTTTGCAGCTCAGTCACATGAACGATAAATTTATTTGGGGCAAGTATTTTCAGTCAAGTACTAGCAACGTTCTTTCTGTATGTTTGGCTTCCCAAATTAAAATAGTTCCCGTTTATTAAATACATATAGAATTATCCCAGATGTCAGTTTTATTTTTATGAGGTATATTCTGAACTCGTTGGTACCTAAACACTAAAACTGAGCTTTTACTCACTTCATATTCATACTTTTAAAGCCAGAAGCCTGAACCAAAGTTTTGGCACTCCAGGCCAAAGTCCTCTGCTACATAAATTAGAAAAAAACATCACAAGGAAAATATTCATCTCCCAGTTCTTAGCTGCACCACGGTGGACCCTGTTAACCTGTCCAGATGCATCGACAAATTATTTTCAAAATGCATGCACAAACACAAAATGACGCAAGAAACAGTAAGACGACAGCACAAAAGCAAAGCTTTAACCTCTGCCAGCATCTGGGTTGGTTTAAATAACTAATAACTCAATTGTAATTATATTTGTAATATTACCTGAAAAGCTTTTTTAGGAATTCCACCAGAAGGGCGTATTCATAACAGTGGCTTAATGGGAACCCTTGAGCCAAACCAGATTTATCGTAAAAAGACAAACACACAAGCCTCATGAACCCTCTGGGGAGTTTTTCAAAGTAAAACGCATTTATGGTATTGATGCAGATAAGCATCATTCCCAAAAGCCAATTCTTTTTACAGTAAAGGAGTCTTTTCTTTTCTGCAGCTGAATCCAAATGTTTTATACCTTCAAGCAAAATTTTCATTCATCTATCTGTTTTGGTAGGTTGGCACCCTATAATTATGTTTTAATTAAATAATTGCACAAGGTAATATGCAGTACACACAACAGAATAATGTATGAATGAATTATTGTCTGACCATACCTACAGCAACATTTTAATGGCCTGAGTGAAAGAGAAAAACCAGAAGCTTGTATCAGAAACAGGCTAAACAACAATCAGAAAGCCCAAAACAAAATTAGGAAAAAAAAAATACGTGAGATTTACTGCCAGTCCTATTTGTGCCAGTCCTCACAAAGGACGATGTAGCGAAACAAGAGGTTCACCGTTGCACCCTTGCACGTTCTCCCCTCCTGGAGAGTTTACTTGTTTTGTTTAGCACTCATGTGTTCAAACTGACATGGGGGAGGCCTTGATTGTGGAGTAGAAAGGGTATTTTTAAATTTCTTTTCACACACTGAGGTTTTCAGTATAGAAAACAAAGAAACAACTGCTATCCAAAGATATCAGACACGGAGATCCTATTATAGGCGTAGTCTTACATTTTGTTGTGGTGGGGTGACTGTCTCCCTGTGGCAGATAAGAGCTCAGCTGATACTAAAAATGTATCACCAACAGAGCACTCATCATAACAAAAGTAAGACCATGAATAATGAAATAGAGTTTTGGGTTTTTTTAAACCCTTAGTACAGCCGGAAAATGTGTCCACTCTGACGCTTTACATTCTTAACACCACAGCCCTATGTCAGATTACTTACTGCTGTATATGAGAATTAGACCCTAAGATGCTTGACATCAATAGCTCAAACAATAATTTAAGCAACAGCATCCTAAATTAGGTGTATGGAGACAGCCAAACAATTACGTTCTACTGATTTTACAGTCACTAACCGCCAGCTTGGTCACCATGCCTGCTCACGTTTATACCTTCATACATAAGAAACAGGTACTTATATAAATTTTAAAAAGGTAGGAAATAATACTGAGGTGGGGGTGTTGTTTGGTTGGGCTTTTGGGTGTGTGGTTTTTTGCTGTTAACTTTTCCACTGAGGCTATGGGAATGCACACAGTTACTTAAGGTGTCAGCTGGCAGATGGTAACTTGGGAAACCAAGTCATGTTTTGAGTCATGTTCTGCCACGTATCCATGCAAGTGCCTGAATAATCAAAGCAAACAGTAGCGCAACCACGCTATGAATGACGATATTGATACGTGCCAACTCCAAAAAAATTAAAGATAATATATAACGAAAGAAATATGAAAACCCTCACATATTTTTACATATTTGTAACTTATGCAAAAATCACCATTTTCTTTATGTATTATTTTGTACTTAGACATTTGCAGCTTTAAAATGAAGATAGGGCTGCAAGCAGATTATTAGCCTGGGAAGTCTGAGAGCCACCATCCATTCTGGCACGTTGGTTCTTCTACTCATCGTATCTGAAAGCATCTTTTTGTTCAGAGTGTTGCAAGGAAATTTCAAATCTCTCTTTTTACTGGTCACATAGTAGATATAACTACAAGCACTTATTAAAATGTGGGTTACATCTAGATAAGCAAAAGCAGCAGAAATACACATTTCTCTGTCTTGCAGAACCACAGAAAGCACCACAGAGAACCTGTCGGTCTGACATCACTCAAACACCACCTCGTACTTTTATAAGTCAATGCTACACTTGATGTTTCCTGGAACCTTACTGTAATTATGCAAAGCAATACTTGGCTAGCTCTCTAGATTTCTCCAATACCTGTAAGAAATTTCCACCCTCATCTTCTCTATTTTCTTATATGCACAGAGCCTAAACCCTCCATGTAGCACTGGTTTCCAGAGGCTGTTTTCTCTTGGCCTTTGTCTCACTCAAGGCAGTGGAATGTAGCTGGCTCAGTGCTGGTGTTCAGATTCCAAGACCTCGCTCACCTTTTCTGTTCTCTTTGGAAGATGCACCAAATTTTGTTGCTGTGATTAATCCATAGTCTTTCCTCATCTTTAGTCTTTTCTTTTCCCTATAAAACTATGAAAAGTGGCAATATTCGTAAGGAAACACTTTATTGATTTATCACTGGTGCGCCCCGAGGTATCCAAGTAGCTTTTAGGTCAAAACATCAAATGTACAGAAGTGCAGGAAATCAACTTATCAGAAAAAATAACACCCTCAGCTGAAACACCTGAGTTAGTACCTGAAAAATACCAGTTCTTAATAAAAACAACATTTTAGAAAATCAAAAAGCTTTTGTCTTCTGGGGAAGACAGGGAGTTCTAAAAGGACCTACCTCTTACTTTCAAAGATTTGAAGGGCAGATCTGCCTGTATTACTCAATGCCAAACTCACCAAAGAACACTATACATACCTTACAATAGCAGTGGTAATGAAACTTCAGTTAAAAATTAAAATACACCACCTTCAATTGCCTCTCATCATAAACCATTTGCCCAAACAGGCAACTTAAGGTATACAGAAATGATGTAAATGAGATTTGCTCACTCCTCCTAACCATCCAAAGGCAGCTTTGCTCTACAGAAAAATAAAAATAATACTTAATATCTCGTTAGCAGATCCTACCTTCTTCTCACAAAATCTCAGAGCTATTGAATGGAAATACAAAACAGGAATGGAAGTCTTCACCCAATGCAATTAATAACTCATGAGTTGACTAAATTAATTTGCCAAGTACCAGAGGAAATTAAACAGTACTGCGATCGTTTCACTTTTATACCTCTCCTCATATACTCCAAAATACATCTGTTTGGACATCATGGTAGCTCCATCAAAAATTTAGGAATTCAGTCCTCCTCTCTTCCCCTGTTTACTTGGTGACTATATTTTGGAATCAGTCAAGTGCCTCAAAAATTTATGCTAGGTTTGATTTCACTGCAATTCCACACAATTACCATGACCTTCATTTGTCATACACAGTCAGCTTCCATTACTGAAAAGACTGAAGTTTGGGGAAAGACCAGAGACACAACTACATGAAATATTAGCATAAACCCAGATCATTGAATCCACAGAGTCTTCAGTTTTAGAGTATAATCCAGGCCCCATCTAATAATTTAGTAATACCAAAAGCCCAAATTCAAAAGTTACTCCATGGAAGCCTGGAAATATTTTTGGAGGATGGATTAATCTTTCGAAGAACAGCAACTGTTGCATTTGAGTCCTCAGATTTATTTATCTGCCGGGTAGAATATCAATTGCCAGCATATACTGGACTAGGGAACATAAAACTCACAAGAGATTTAACATCTTGCTTCTTTACCCTTAGGACAGTACTCTTGTCCTTGGGTTGTTAAAGGGACCCTGAAGGTAATTCTGCACTCTTCTCTGTCTTTACAGTGGGTTTTGGGAGTTTCATAGGGCACTGTACAGCATAGCTCTGAATTTAAGCTTTTAGTTATGACAGCTGAAGTTCGGATCCCATTCACCAACGTGCACATCCTACGAAGATTCACAGGTTATGTATAAACCCTTTGCCATGTTTTGGGCCTGTAATAAGGAACCACCCATCACCACATGCAATGGTTTGAATGCAAAAATTCCATGTTTGTTATAAACTGTATTATCTTACTATTTCTTACTAAATGTTTAGCATAGTTTTTCTTTTAAAAAAAAGAGAAAAGCAGAAAGTCAAGAGCAGAAATATTGAAATATGACTAGTCATTCCAATGATGTAAGTTTTAGATAGCACAAAGTGAAGCGGGTGATTTTGGGTTTATGTCATAATATTACTTTTTTTTTTTTATACTTATACAGTTACTCTATCATGTATTCCAGGTACTCTTCTTCAGGAACCAACAGGATAGTTCTGGGAGGTAAAATATTAAAATCTGGGTGGCTTTTTTAGGCATAAAAATTTAGTTGTAAAGTTACAGTGCAAACACCTACCCCTGGGAGATCAGAGAGAAATTTGACTAGATACATAGGGTTTGGAGACATTTTAAATACAACGTGCAGCAGGTCATATCAGTATCAGCATCCTATCAGTTACAGTCATTCTTGTCTCAGCTTGGTTTTAGTAGCAGGAAATACTCCAAAAAGCCTTAGTGTTATGCTTTCTTACTCCTCTAACTCTACATCTCCTTCATTATCTTTGCAATCACAACAACTTTACCGCTACCCTGATTAAGGTGTAAGGCTTAGACTCTCAGAGTAATAGGTCAGAGTAATATGAACAGGTACAAAAGCCAGCAAAAACCCCAATGGCCACTGGGGAACACACAAGCACATTCAGGTACACACATACATACAATATACACTGATGACATGCTCCTCAGCAGGCATTCAAATATTTTTTTTAATTCTAAATCAAGACTATGTGTTCTTAGCCACTGTCATTTTCCTGTACCAAAACCAGTCCTCAATTCACACAGAAAGTACCATGTACTGGCTTTAGTGTTTCTAAACAGATGATGAAAGAACAGGAGCAACTGAGTGACAAATTTCTCTTCACCTCCTACTTGTGTAACTCTCTTCATTCCTTCCTCCCACCTACAGAAGAAGGTTACGCAGCCATCAGTTTATGGTAAAACTTTAAAAGCAAGTATGTCAGATGAACAGAGCACTGTCAATACTTGAGCTGCCTATAGAGTGACACCTCTAGTTAACGCAAGAGACTTTTGAGACCACAAGCTAATCTCTAAATTTTAAAAAGAAGCTTTTACAGAGATGATTAGCAGGGCAATATTAATTTCTTCAAGGCATTTTCATGTCTTGCTGAAGTTTATTATTGACTCATTTAAACTGAAAAGGAAAAATGGACAACCTCGTCAACCAAATGAATTAGGGAAAGAGAACAGTTGTAACTTGGCATCCTGCACCCTAAAAAACCATCAGAGAACCAGATTTCCCTCTTGCTTTCATTTGCTCTCTTCCCACAAGCATCTCTTTCTATGTCCCTCTCATGGAGGGAAAATCCTGGTCTCTCCTAAACCCACGCAACCCACCTTCATTCTGCTTAGAAATGTCCCCTGCGATCAGCAAACCTTGGAACTGAAATCAGGCTCAGTAAACAACTGCTGGCATTGCAGAAACTGAGGCACCTCCCTATAGCTTTATTACTATATACCGAAATGCCTTGCCCACAGCCTTCACTAGAAAGCAATCATATAATCTTGTTGTTGGTAACCCCATAAAACAGCACAGCACACCGCCAGAATCTGCACTGAGCAAAGAGCCCGAGCGGTTCCCCATCACTAAAGAAGACAAATGAGTCAGAGTCTAAGGTAAGTCTGAAACTTCGATTCAAAAAGCTGAGTATTAAATTCAATGCATTAACAGTCTGGTTTCTGTTTGCAACTGTGGGCAAAGTGTAATGGTGGGTAAACTGAGGTAAAATCCATCAGGAACAACAGAATCCTAAAGCACAACCTAATTCCATGTTAAAAAAAAAAAAAAGCAAAACTGCCAGATTTACTGTATCCATAGGTAACTCTGGACTGACTGAAGGCAAAGCATTGATAACAACAGAGCAATCTCTTGGCCCAACAACATCACAGACTATTGTCCCAAGATCCCAACGTTTCTACAACTGAATTAATAGTTTAGCTCATGAGCACAGAGACCCACCACGGGAAAGAGGTTTCACATGTGCCACGAGGCTTGAGATGGGCTCTGGAGTTTTGATGGAGAACCAAGCTCTTGAGACGCTCTACTGATTTCATATATGAAATATCACACTAGCGCTGTGAGAGCATATTGCTAACGTGCATAGGTGACTGGGTCAGCTACATATTGTGTATGTTTAGGTCAGTCATTCATAGCACACCGTGCAAAACTGCATGGTGACGTTTATAGGTTACTAGGTCAACTGTAACCTGTGCCTAGGACAGCCAATCATCCATGGCATGTTGTATGCCAAGGCATGTTAAAATCTGTCATTTCAGTAGTCCTAGCAAAGTATATCTGCACACTGACAGGACCTATGGCTGGCTGCTACTTCCATCTGTCGATTATATCGCCTTCAAAAATATTAAAAAAGCAGAGTGTTTCAGAGATAATGTAAACAAATGTTTACCTATTACATTTCATAATAGCCATACATCATCAAAAAATGAAAATTATTAACCTCAAAATAATCATCTTTGGAAGACAAGAAATTAACATTCTCCTTAATAAAAAGTGTAATTTTTTGCTTTCTTCTACCTGTTTCCAGAATAGTCCAAAGATTTTTTTTACCTTCATCCAAAACAGCTTTTCATATAGAAGTTAAAAGTGTTATAGACTTCCTGGTTTGTTTATTTTATTAAGTGGTCTTTCAATTATATCTATTAGCAACAATTAACGTTCAATAAAGTCATCAAAACAAGCTCTCTTTCCCAAAGTTTAGCAAAAACAACCAAAACAAAACAAACAAAAACCCAAAACCAAACCCAAAAAATAGGCATCACGATACATCAATCCAGCTTCACCTGGATTTTTTTCTAAATGGAAAGAAAATTGGAAATTTAAAAAGAAGAATCCACGCAAAGAAATTCCAAGCTCCTGTGAAGAAAACAGACCCTGTTTAATTTTACCCCTCTTCTGGCCTCTTCAAATCTGCAATTTAAAATCTTAAAATCTATCTGAAGAGACATTCATTAAGAAAGTAAAGTAACACACCACTGATCAACAAATAAGGTCGCTTAACAAGCAGCAATGCTAAAAGAAGCAGCAAGATACTGAATAATCACTAGACAGTATTGAACTTCCGAAGGAAAGTAGTAGCCTGCACCAGAAACCCGACCATGTCTTAAATTAATGAGGAATTATATTTATAAGAAATACTCTACAGGAAAACATGAGCAGCCTTGCTTTAAGATATTCAGTTGCTATTAAGACTGAAAGTTCACACCATTTCTATTATGATCGCAGGGCAAGCAGAACTTCTACTGTGCCTAAAAAATAATTTTAAGTACCCTTCCTTGTTATTAGAAGGTACAGCTCTCCGTAGCCGCAACCTTCACTACAAAATGTTATTTCAGTGGGTGGTCCACAAGTCTATCACTAACAATTATGCTGTAGAATAAAAATCATTGAAGCAATTTCAGTCATATAAAAATGGGCTTGCATATTGAGAAGAGATCCTAAACGCACTTTCTCTAAGTATCTTCTCCGATACTTGAGCTGAGACAAATTGCTGAGAGAGGGTAGGTTTGCTTACCTGTGTGAGCAAAATACTGTGTAAGACACCTGGCAGAACTGCATCCAAAATTATCAAGGGAAGTGCGAACTGTAAAGCCAGTTTTGTTTACCATTTTTTCACTACATTACTACCAATTTCAGTCACCTTACAGGAAGTCTGTATAAGCGTAACAAAATTAACTTTTATGTTAATACAGAAACAAAGGGCGTCTCTGTTAAAAACGTTTTTAAAAAAGAGCTCAAGCAAGCACAATTAATTTCAACTAATTTTTAGTCGGTTCATGATACTGACATGCTGCTAAAGAACAGCTCAGAGGAAACAACAACCTGTCAGAACAAGTAAACTATTTAATAGGCAAATCTGATTTACAAGTAGGAAACAATTGCTTGTTCACTAGTCATCAAAATAACCTAAACTGTGAATCTCTGATTCTTTGTGAAACGCAAGTGAGGGGTGAATAACAAAATGGATATCCTTTCAAAACTATAAATGAATTTGTTTCATACCCACATTCCTTTTGTTTGCTTTATACAAACGTAAAAAAGGATGTCAAGCATCCCCCAGAGTATGGTTCATGAAAACGAATTCCAGCTTTCTATGTGTGAGTTTCTAGGGAAGCTACCGTTTTTTAAGTGTATGTATGCAACTCTTCCCTGCAGGAGACTTCTGGACAACTTTTTTTCATTGTATGAGGCAAGAACAGTACAGAAACAGCTGAGTTTATCACAAATAGATAATAGTTTAAAATTTGAATAACAACATATCTATGAGAAGTCTGTTTTTCAGAATTATCCCTTCAATAACCTCAATCAGCTGAGGACAATGTGAGCTGTTTGTACACAGCTGTACCAAGACAAGATAAAGAAGAATACATTTTTCTGCCAGTTGTGTTCTTCTTTAAAATGAAAGGGGAGAATACCTGGCTGTAATCTTAATCCTTCAGCAAGATGAGTGAGATCAGCATAGCTGAGTTTTCCACGACTCAAAAATAGGACAGTGACTTTTATGATTTATAACAATTCTCCAGTAAAGAGAGAGCTCGACACAAAGAAGGGTGCGAGTAAAACTCCCTAAACATCTTGATTTGTTCATCAGCATTTTTTATCATCAGAAGCACCTTTGCCTTTTACCGTTCACGTTTCTCCAAGCAGAAATAGTTTTACAAATTAAGTTAAACCAGGGGCTGTGACTGTGGAACTGAGGTTCCTAACACTAGTGCTAATAAAAGCAGTGTGGGGTCAGCATCACAGCAGGATACCTGTCTGATTCCCTCTGATGACAAGCCACTACTGGCTTCAGACTGGAACTAGTTCTCCACGGCACCTCTCTGCCAAGCCGAAAAGCATGACCGGACCACAGACAATGACCTCCAGCACAATGCTGCATCGTGCAACTCTGAGAAGTAAAAGAAAAANAACAAAAGTATGAGGAAGACCAACTTTAAAATGGTTCAGAGGCAAATGAAAAAGGAAAATTGCTTATGGTTGGAGATCAGCAAACAGAAATTCAAGAAAAGAAAGTCCCAAATCCTTTCTCTGGTTGTTTCCTGACCATTGCTAGGCTTAGCCTAGCTACTGAATAGCTTGGGGGAAACATAACCATTTCCTCCCCTTCTGTTCCTGATCTGTGTGTGACCAGAGGAGTCAAAGCATTCCTTACAGTATCAGTCACTGGATGCAACTCTGCTGTGTAAGGACCCAACCCAGAGATTTTACAGAAGTCATACTAACAAACGTTATAGCTGTACATCCTTATTTCTGAAACTATTCTTTTTGCTTCTGCTTTGTTCTAAGACAACAGAAATGTTAATTTAGGTCAATATCCCATTTATGCAGGACAAAGTCCCAGCATACCAAAGTCTACCAAATGTATACTTTTACACTAAAAGTGTAAGTGATAAAGCTATTGGCATGTATCCATTTCCTTTCAACTTCTTCAGCTTTTTAAAACATCAACATTTACAAACTTCTCGAACCAAGCATAATCTAGCTACATTCCATTTCCAATCTCTCCCCAAGTTACTTGCAGCCACAAACTATCCCAGGATCAACTAAGCTGAAAAGCACCAGCTGATGTGTTTGAAGTCTTTCTTAAATGCGCTGCTGAAACATGTGCAAGTACATCCACACGCAGCGCAGGGTACAAAAATCTGTCCCGCAGCTTCGTTAACACAGGATATCTAATGACAAAACAGTAATGAACAAGAGAAGTGTTCTGCACTCCAGAGGTGCCCTTTTCATATGCCAGTACTGTACCACTGACAACACACACACAGCTCTGACTATAGGATCGCACAGAGTCTGCCTCTTTCCCCCCCCCAAGGAGATTTTCACTTAACGTGTTGCCAGCCGTCTAGCTCCAAAAAGGCTTCGAGTTGTGAACCGGAAGGTTTAATTCTACACTATGGAGAAAAGCCAGGCACGCAGCTAGGGACAGTCTAACTCCGTACTGAACATCTCTGCCTGCTGCTCCAGGCACGTGCCACCGAGACCGTGGTAGCCCTCAGCAGTGGGGTGGATGCTCCCAGTTTCAAGAGCAGATCTACGAGCAAAAAGCTGCAGACTCATCTGGCTCAGCCAGACCCTGGGCTGCTCTTTTTCTGAAGGTTTTCTGCATGTCCTCACCACATAACACTAGCGTTAGACTTATTTTAAAATGGAATAACAAACTTCACTTCTAAATGAGTAAAAAAGTTTTAAGCCTTGTGTTTTATCCTTAGTCTGGGCTGTAGAAGGGAAAAAAAAAAAAAAAAGGTAAAACAAAGAGCTAGAATTAGGCCTGCTGGGTAAAAGGTAAATGATTTGGGGGTGGTTTTGAACATCACCAAGCAAGGCTGGCCAATTCCACCTTTCCCTTCCCTCATGCGTAAGACTCGTCCCCTGTACGCACATGAAAACATTTAGGAGGGATTCTTTTGACATCTGACAGAGGACACATCAGTATGTGCTGGACATTTGTTCCTTGGCAACGGGGCTTTTTCTCTTAGCAACAGAAAGAGCAAAGGTTTTCCAGAGAGAAAAGAGTACAGATATGAAAAGCGAAAACAGCGTTGTCCAGTGTCAGTAGATCCTTTAGCCTGGATGACGGAAAAAAAATAAATGTATCTTAAACAGGAAACATAAGTTTTACAGTACAGGCCTTTGTAGGAAAGACAGCTGCTTTAGATCTCTGCAGCACTGCCAATGTAGGAACCCTGACTGAGTCAATTTGTGGACATCAACATAAAAAGAATGTTAAAAATAAACTTACATCTAACCATTTAATTAGTGGATTTCATCCGCAGCTCTAATGAGCCTTTGATTTCAGGAATGGTTGCATGTGTCATAAATACTTATTCTGGGCATTTGAAAAGTCCATGGGGGGGGGGGGAAGTTATTATTTTTCCCATTTCTCTGCTCCCAAAAGTTTTAGTACTGCATCTGTGCATCTGCATGACAGCTCTGAAAAAAAAAAAAAAAATCACTTTCTGGGTCTGAGCAAAACAATTCAGACATACACTCAGCTAATTTTAGAATAATGATAAGGTTCCATTAAAAAAGTAAACGATAAAGAAAAATGGAACTGTTTTTTCCCTGATCCTCCCCCCCCTCATTCATCCATCCCTTTATTACTTCTTGCTTCCTCTTGTAACACTCCCCAGCCAGGAGTAATCTTGCTGCATTTTGGGTGCAAATTTTGGCTGCAGTGAATGGCTGGGATGTTCATGCCAGCAGAAGAGCACTACCCCTTGCTGTTTCTTATGCATGGTCCTAAACCATTAAGTGATTCAGGCAGGGAGAGGCTGCTTCTCTCCTGGTTCCCTAAGCTCCTGACCACCTTGGTTTTGGTTTGAGCTTCATTTGCTGATTTTAATTTGTGTGTTAATTTAATGTGCTCCTGCAGTGTTATCAACTACTGCAGCTTCATTTCGGTGATTTGCAAGGGGGTCCTCAGGATCTGTTGAAGGACTTATTTATCTAGTTGTCCTTAAAAGCCCTGTCCTGGAGATCATTAGAGCAACCTGCTAAAACCCTGAGATGCTGCGTGGCCTTTCAAAGGACCAGAAGAGGATTTAGGACACGGAGGTTAAGGGAGTGGGGAGGAGCAAAAAATGCTTCTCCCTCTATTGCCAACATTGCAAACTGCGAGAGCCACCTGCCACAGAGGATTCGGAAGAGTCAAAACATTTTTAGCCCAGCCTTTTAGAAACTAACGCCTAGGCAGTCAGACTGCCTCTGTGTTTCTCTCTCAAGACATTTCTGTCTTCATTGATAAATTTCATTCAAACTGGCCAAATAACTCTTATGAGTAATAAACCATTATATTCCGACAGCTTTTTGCGAAATAGGTACCTAAGCAGTGGAAAGTGACTTCACAGGCTACAACACAAGCTCAACTTGTGGTACCAGAAATATTTCTTGAAAAGTCAGAGGAAAGTACTTTGGTCAGAAAATGCCTTCTCAGACAACAGAAAACCTATCCACAAGACACAAATACATGGAAAGTGAAGATGCACCGTTCTTGGAATAAGGTTTTTCAAGATAACTTCTGCTGCACAGACTGACCATAAATATCTTGCAGAAGTGGGGAAAAAAAAAATACAATTAGCATGTGAGTGCCAGAGGAGGGGAATCTAGAAAGCCACAGGCAGAGATAAATACACTTTTAGAAAGCAGGGGCAGAGGACCTCTGAGACGAGGAGAAAAAATATATATATTTATAAATCTCTCTGAAACTCTTCTTTGCAATAGGGATGAAATACCTGTCACTGCGAAGTGTTGCCCTTAGCATTTTCTCCTCTGTCCAAGGAATAATGGCTTGCACAATTTCAGAGGGAGTAAATGGAACTATCAGCTAAAAATTACCTGCCTGATGCCTGGGAATAGATACAAAAGTGTGGACAAACAGCTCAGAATTTTAGCAAGACTGTGACTGTTCTTACAAGTTTACTTTCCTACCTATTCTGTAGATGTAATTTGTACAACTGGATCCCTTTGTCAGCCAGAATGTCATTAATACTTGGAAACACGTTGTACTTCATCCTACTGGAACCCTCTTTTAGATTTACCACTGTCATTTGTATTCTCCAGACCTGCGCTTTCCATTATGATCCAATCTCCCACCTGCACAGTAAACAAGAGTGAGGCAGAGGACAAGGATGAGCACCGCTGCACTCTCCAGAAGAGTCAACGGAAGATGAGAAGCCAATTCTGCACTGTGGTTAGCTGTCAGAGGAAACCAAGAGAGGAAAGAGACACAAATTAAAAAAAAAAAAAAAAAAAAAAAAAAAAAAAAAAATTTCTTTAAAACCAAGTTAGCCGTTGTAGAAATCTGCAGTTCAGGACACAAAGTAAATGCCAGAAGGTAGAGATTTGGGATTGCTGGATTTTGTGAATGGCAGGAAAAACGTCAAGTCAGACAAACCTAAGCGACACCACCCCTGAAACAACATCAGGGCATCAAGTTGCACCAGGGGAGATTTAGATTGGATATCAGGAAAATTATTTACACTGAAAAAGTTATTAAGCATTGGAACAGGCTTCCCAGGGAAGTGGTTGAGGCACCATCCCTGGAGGTTTTTAAAAGACGGGTAGACATAGCACTTAGAGATATAGTTTAGGGATGGTTTTTATCAGAGCTAGGTTTATGGTTGGATAGATGATCTGAAAGGTCCCTTCCAACCTAGGCAATTCTATGATTCTACAACATTCTGACCTGGAAGGCATGACTGATCACACTTAGGCTTCTTTCTTACTTATCTGGTATTTCATTTAGGTATGTCCGTAACCCCCTTCAATGCCTTAATACTATCTCAGGATCTGATAATATTAAACAGGGGTTATGCACGACTGGCATGGGCTGCAGATCACATCATCAACTTTTTTCTTACATGTCAAGGTCTTTTATCTTTCCTCCTGTAAGACCAAGGGAAAAGGACAGTAAAAGCAATCCAGGAGTAAGATATACAAGTAGAAATAAGAACAAATACAAATTTGCATCTAAATAACTTTGCGATACAGAGCTCAGCATAACTATTAGCATTATTTGCTCTGTACATCTTCTTGCTTAATGTCCCTTAACCCCTTGCTTAAAATACGTTATCAGATGCAGAAAGGTTATTTTCTGAGGGCTTAGATGTAACAAACTTCACAAGACATTTCACAAGTTTATATATATTGATAACATATCTGGGCCAAAAGATAAACCACATAAGGGTTTTCTGTCTGATACGATGACAAACAAAAAAACCCCTTGTGATGACAGGATTAGATATAGCAACGCAGTCACCATCATACACAATATATACAGAACACATATATTTATTATCTATACACACGCACGTTCATATATGCTGTCCGTGTCAGGGTCTCTCTATGAAAAACAAAGGGAGAATTAGCCAAAATTTAAAAGGAAAACAGAAATTCAAAGGCAAAAGACAAACAGCTTCAGGAGGGAGCACAAGCAAAATATAGAAAGACAGCTTGACTGAACTGTGTGAATTTATGTACTCTGAGCAGTGTTATCCAGAGTGGGAAGACGAATCGATAAAGAACTGACTATGCCTTCAATTTCCCCACTTGTTTCTTAAGAAAAATTAGTTTTCAAATAAAAAAAATGGGTCCCTATGTAGAAAAGTTATTTTGCATACTTGTCCCCACCCCCAACAAAAACATGCTTTTTACTAAGTTTTATTAGACTTTTTTCCCACCGAAAGAGAACGCAGCTCAGAACAAGGAGTATAAGATTATTTGAAAATAAACGTAAAGAGGTATCTCTAGCCTTCAAAAATGAACTTTAGCAAATAGATCCAACCTTTGATCCAGTTTTCTTATCTGCTAAATAAGGACAATGACACTTATCTCTTTTGAAAAGCACTAAGATGGGCAGGTGATAGGTAAGAATTTCATATTCACCTAAGATCTGGGTAGCGTTACTGCTACAGTAATCTCGTATTTTGCCTGAAGAAGTGCAGAAAAGGGAACCTGATGCTTAAAAGAAAAAAAGCTAAAAAGCAGCAATTCTAAAGGCATCTTTTGGTACTCTTTTTACCTTATTGAAGCGCTACAAAGAGACCCATAAAACAGACCTTATCTATTTTCATTCTGCTGCTTCTCATCAAATCTGTTTGCTTTATCAAGTTGGCAAACCACAGGACATTTTCTATCTTATCTCTCATGATAAAGATTACGGACATGGTATGAATTAATGTCAGCCTGAAAATTGCCCAACTTTTACCTGAGTAACATCACAGTTCTGTAAATGAGCCCTTTTTTTCGTTTTATTCATTAATCTTTTTTACACTAAGGAAAAGCATTTATTCTACATTTTATTTAGAAACACGCGGTTATATATATTCACATATAGAATGTTTTCTAAGAATGGTCTTGCTCAATAAGAGAAAAAAAAAAATCTTTAGAAAACACCCTAAGTAATCATCTATTTAATGTAAGAATCCGTAATTTATGACTTCAAAGTTAATTTTTGAAAGTTTCAATCGTCTGGTGGAACAGTACGTACATTTACATCAATGAGGATTTTACAGGTTTACATGTTTTCCTCCGGTTTATAAATGGCAAAAACCAATTCCCAAGAATCTACTTAAACCAACTTTTAAATATAAATAACTGGAAACTTCGTTGATTTTTTTTTTCCGTTTTTCTAAGCTCGAGGAGAATTTTCCTTGTTGCTCAGCTGCCTTAGAGAACAAAACCAAAACAGAATCAAACACATTTTCTTCATGAAACATAATGGGATAATTTAACCTATCATGAAAACGGATGGTGGCTATCAAATGAAGAACACAACCCACACTGTATTTCCGTGTGTAATAAAAAGTAGGCTTTTGTAATGCTTGCCAAAGCAGCGTCTGGTAAACTAATGATAAAACTGATAAGGGAAAAAGCATCAATCCAGCCTTTTACGTCCAACAGTGGGAAGTAGGAACCAAAACCAAGAAAAAACATCCAGAGAGATTAAAAAAAAATCTGCCTCTGTACTTGCAGCAATCCTTTGAAATCTTACCAAGTTACTGGGTGTTTTCTTAAGGGTATTTTCCTGTTATGCCAAATCAACGGATGATTAGGCATTTCATCTGTCATAGCATATACAATGTTTAGAAAAATGCGGAATAAAAGACAGAGGAGGTGATTTTTACATGCAAATGACTCACTGATATGATATGCGTTTGCCAATTAATCAATATCTTAGCAATGCCCCCACCTGGTGGCCAGGTGGGAGATTTTGCTCACCCAGGTAAGAGATGCAGAAGGGGCAGTATACATCCGTACAGAAGTGCCCTTACTCCCTATTTTTCTATCTGGAAGCTTTGGTAAAAGATGATTCAGCAAGGAGGTGAGTTTGTACTGTACCTGCAGTTCCTTCCTCAAACACTCACTCACCAGCCTGACACAGGTATTAAGAGGAGATGGATAACGTATCACAGAATAAGTGCCCACTATGGTCAGAGGGATGCAGCTTTCCTAGGAAAACGTATTGACCTGGGGCAAAAAAGGGTTTCATCTTTCCAGTATCAGCAAAGAAAGCCCTCCCAAGCGGTGGCTGCCCTATTCTGTCACATGTTTGGAAGATGAACACCAGGAAGAGACCTGTGTGATCTCAAAAAAACCCCACAGAAATAGTTACAGCCAGCCCATCTCACCAAAAAAGTAAATAAAGCATAATCCAGGCTGGGGAAACTTGATTTTTTGAGGTTTGGCAGACTAGGTCTCAGGTCTTTACTCCAAATAGACTAAAATAGGTTGGTGACACCCAACTATTGACTGAAGAGTTACAGTAAAGGGATAATTACCATTTTTGTTTAATCAATTAAGTAAACAACGTCCGTATAATCTTGTCTTGTGAATCTGAGCCATCATGGAAACAAAAACACCACCAAAATTCCAAATTCTTTAGGAAGTTGATTTTTTCCTACACATTTCAAGGGGATTAAATTTAAAGCTTTTGTAAAAGACAGGTAATTTTAAGGTTATGTGTCCACTCCTCTGAAAATGCTAAGGAACGGTATAACTCTTATCACTTATCATCGAAAAGACACAATTATGTCAGCATCAACATTTACTAAATTGACGGTATTGGATATTTAACTTCAAAGACTTCCAATTTACCAGTTACCTTGATCTCCCATAATTTCTTTTATTGATTAATTTCTTTTGATAGTCAGCTTAAAAAATCAAAACCAGAATTTACTTATTTGTGGCAATTCGAATAAGAAGCCCAGATTAAGTGGTAACCTTTCCAAAAAGGAAGGACCTCTTGCAAAATTGATTTTGCAATTGTTTCTGGCTCACAGTTTTTTTCAAGACTTGTAAGGTTCTGAGACACATGGCAACTGTATGAATAAGCTGTCTTCCAACACTGCAGATAAGAAGAGTCTCCAGGCAGTGTCTGACCATGGATTAGGTGTTTATTATACTAAAATAAATAAAATTACCTAGATTGCAAGGCTTCCAGCAAAACCACGTTTTACCTGCTCTTGTGCTGCACTGAAGATGTTACCCACCTGTCAGACTGAATACGTGAATCAAATTAAAGCTGTTTTATTGCATGAAACCAACTTGAAAAGAAATACCAGTGAGCGGTTACAGTTAACGCAGTCTGTAACCGTTCGCTGGGATTGGAACCTAAAACTGCAACAAGGGAAAGGGACCTGGCAAGCAGCGAAGTCCAGCTGTACACAGCACTACATCCTCTTTCAATTGCTTAGGCTAATCTCTGTATTGTTGTTAATACTGAAGGAGGGATAATAAGAAAGGGAAACAATAGTAATAAAACATCAAGGAGGAATTAGTTAGCTGCATTTGTCTTGCACAATTTCAGTTGTGTTTTGAGACATTTTCTGTCATTGATTTGTAGTTGGTTAAACAGAAGTACCAATGGCAAAACTCTGTCTCCCATCCCTTACCCAGGGACATTCCAAGTAATGTTCCAAAAAGAAAATAAAGAACAAGTTCCAAACACCGACACTGATCTTCACAGCATACGCTTGGCTACTAATAGGTTTTTAAGTACAAACATTTTTACAAGGGTTTTGTTTTGGGCTTTTTTATTCCCACACTATGTTTTATCTGCCATAACATCAGGTTATAAGAACCTGATGGTTAGCAGTGGTACAGTTATAGTAATCAGGTTACTATAACCTGATGTTATGGCAGATACATACCTTTCTAGTACTGCCTATCATAAATAATCCTGAGTTTCACACATTTGAGAATTAGTCCAGCTTTGAGGCTGACATTATGCAAGCTGGAATATTAATAAAACTCAAGTTTTCAAATTCACAGAAGAGAAAAAATTCAGGATTATCTACATGCTAATGATGAACTACTAATTCAACTAATTTCTTCAAGGAAAAACAAAATCAAAAAAACCCCACAGAAATAGTTTAAGAAAGTCCTCCGACAACAAGAGTACTCAAAAATAATGTTATTGCAAGATTAAGATCTTTGGCTAGCATATGTAATCCTTGCCTGAATCATAGTAAAAGCAGTAGTAGAATTATAGGGAAAATCTAGTGTAGGTGTTTCAGTAGGTGACCAGATGGCATTGTAAGATACAAAATACTTCATATCATCACCGATTCATCAACTTTTGTCAGGATTGATATAAATTTGATAAGAAATGCAAACATTTAGAATAAAAAGTTTTAGTTGAAGTTCTAATGGATTTTAATTATTTTATTTTTTCTAAAAAAGAAAAGCTACATCTACGGAAACTTTCTAATTCTGAAAAGAAAGTTGTTCTGGTTAGTTGCTTCAAAATACAAAACTATGCCGACTGTTGCAATTGTGCCAGGAAATCCAGGGAGTCTACCTCCACAAAGACTAAGCCACATCACCTTGATTGAGACCCCAGCCTCTGTTATGAGCTCCAAGCTGTCAAAGCTGTAGACCTATGCTTTCTGGCACATATTACTGCTGAGGAGTCCAAGCCAACATCTCCAGCTTCAATATGGTATGCTGGTGCTCCCATGCTTCCTGGTGTGAATTTAGATCCAATACAGGATCATAGGGCTTGAGAATAAGTTGGGTTGGCAAGGATGTCCAGAAAACATCTAATCCGGCCTCCTGCTCAAAGAAGAGTCCATCGCAATGTTAGATTAGGCTGCTCAGGGCCACAACCACTCCAGCTCTGGCTATGTCCAAGGATATTTATTTATATCTCACAGGATGGATGTTCCATCAAGCTAAAGATAGAACATTTGGTGTTTAGGATCTTACTTTCTGTGAATTCATAGTTTTCCAGAAAACCTTGACTCACCAGAAAACTCACAGTCAGTGATGCATATTGCCTAATGATAAAGGAACATTTTTCTAGTAGACGTGTCTGAGTAATTAAAAATTGCATTTTAGTAAATGTGCATTTATAGCTCTACAGAGTCTCCTCAGCAGGAATGCTAGCATTTGATGAACAAAGAATACTTTATTTACTGAATATATAGAAATGACAAATCTTGACTCAGTTACCAGCAATACTAAATCACAATTCTGTTGTAGCGTAACTGTACTCCAAACAGCTTGTAGAATGTGTGTAGACTACTGGAGTCAGGACGTACTAGCTCTTAATACCTGGTTTTCTGACAGTATTTCCAGGCTTTAATAAGTCAAGTGGACACACAGGGAAAACCAGCTTCAAAGTCCAAAACACCGAATTTTCAAAACTCGTCATCTACAACAGTTATTGCAGAAGCTCAGTACCCAAGAAAAGGTCAGGCCTAATATTTATACATTTGACATTGTCGTTACATGCTATTTTAGATTTACAGATAGCACATTGATCTTCTACAAGGAGTCTACCAAACTGAAAGAAAAGTCACCTTCCAAAAACTCAAAACCAATGAAGTCAAGGAAATGCAACAATTAGACTAACTTTCCCTCCAAGTTAGGCATGCTTAGGTAATATTATGACATCAAACCAGAGAAGAAAATAAACACCTTACTGCAAGATTATAGATACAGCAAGACATTGAAAACTATAGTTTAGAAAATACTGTCAAAGTTCTCATAACATATATGGAAACTCTAGAAAATTCTTCTTTAGAAGAAACAACAAAATCAACAAGTGTTATAACAGTATTCATACTACTCACTATTATTAGGCCACTTTTGGTACTACATAATGATGAACTGAGTCATATGGTATTGTTTCACTTTTGACCTGCAATTCTCTCCCCTCCCAGCTTTACAACTAATCTTCCAGTTTTCAGGTTTATGCAGTCATTCAAGCATTCTGTATGCTGACTCACTTTTTTGCCAAGAAAAGATGTAAGGTTTGCAAATACTCTGAAGTTAGTGTTTCATTTTTTCAGATCAGTATTGCTTTGACCACAGAAACGAGCAGAGTGGATTCATGCAGGAGGCGGCTCCATAAGTATTTCGTCAGCTTGAATAAGAAAAAGCTTCATAATTCTGTTAATTTAAGATCCCATTCTGAAGTTGGCATTTGAGCATGTATTTATTGCAATAACTCTTCCCTAAGAATGGACAATGGTATTCTTTTGGAACTGAAAAGATGCCCCTGGTATCCATGAATACTGTTGAAAACCAAAAACCACATAGTTCATATTACATAGAACACTACTTCATCTTCAAACACAAGCAAACCCTAGCAAGTTTTCTGTTATAAAATAAAACTTCTACATTGTCATATATTTTTTCACCCGCCCATAGTAAAAGATTAAAGGCAGGTTCCCCCCCAGAAACTCTGAAACGTGCAATGATGAATACTTATCTGCTTCCACACCACTTGAAACCTCAGCTGCACAGCCTTCTTCATCAGGGGTAAAATTTCCAAGTAATTCTCAGCAGTATACAGGCACCCAATGGCTCTATAAGGTGACCGAAAGATCAGAAACTTGAACAGGATTTCGAGTTGAGTTTTTTGTTTTCTTGGATGGTTTTTTGTTTGGTTGGTTGCTTTGGTTTGGTTTTGGGTTTTTTTAAATACTTGTCAGCTGATTTGAGGACTATCAGAGCTTTATCAAAACAAGCTGACACAGACTCATTCTGCTAGGGATCCCTGCGAGCCGCAGAGCAGCGTGTTTTATTGGCTGTATACAAAACTCTTACTAAACACTCTGTGACTAGTTGTCACACTTTGGCTTGGGAAAAACTTTTCTGACCTTGTATGAAGTTATCACATATTGGTCAAAAAGGGTTTTCCTTACAATCCAACTCATTATTATTTTGACTGTGCTTTTCAAACAGAACTATACAAGTAACATGACCCGATGAAAACCATAAAATAGAGAATTTCCATCCCTTGTCAAAGGAGCAGAGAACTGGGAAAAGATTGGGAATGCGATAATAGGGCAGATCAGAGACCAATGCAGCAAAAGGCTATTTTTTTTATATCTTTGATATTCAACACCACACCATTTTAAAGCAGATTGACAACTTAAGTTTTAAAGGTTCCCCAAAGGAAAAGAGTATCGGTGCAGACAACTGACAAAGCTGCTACTCCAGAGATGAACAACACGACTGAAAGCTAGGGCTTCCTAGAGGAAATGACTTTTACTAGTTTCTCCAGCTGCTTGTTTCCCAGTCTCCCCCACAGCCTGCATGCAGTTTTTTCTTTGCATCCCTATTGTCCTGTTAACTTCTAGTTTTACTGTCATTCATAACACCCAATGCTACTTGTCTAGTCAATGTTTTACATTTTTAGCAGTCTTTTCCACAGATCTTGGGAATAAACCAAATCAGTGGATAAAATGAAGATAAAGACAGTAAAGACACTCTTCACTTAACTTCCGATTACTGTGCTACAAGAAATATTGAGTTAAAGCATCATTACTCTTATTTCTTAAGTAGTTATCACATGTAGCTGCTTGGCCTCACTTTCCAGACTGCACATCATTTCTCACTCCATATCACTGTATGTTTAATAATGAAACAGGTAGTACACCCATATCCTTTTAGCCTTCAGTAGTAAACATGGTATTGTAATCAATGTCCAAAACCATTAAAAGAAGCTCTTTTGTCTCTTTTATTTTCTCCAAATGTAGTGTTTCTCTTTGCAAGAATGAGACCCAGCATATTTCACTGTATATTCTATGCTTAAGACATTGGAAGGTGTATTACTCTTGCACACGTGTCTGTAGGAGTTCTCCAGTTGGGATATTAAGTGCAAGTAATGTATTCTACAGCATGGAGTACTACAAAGACACCACGAATCTGTCACCAAAATAAATTCCAACATTTGACACTAAGCAAAATGTCTGACAGATCCTTTCGGACAGATACTGTTACTGGTCATTTCCTACTTACAGGCCAGTGTGGGTCTATTAGCTCATTAGGGCATCATTAAAGCTTATCTATTTTCCTAAGCCTTTGGAACTGCCTTCTTTGAAACTTGAGACAGCTGCAATCACAGCTTAAAAGACTTATTTATTCTCAGAATTCTGCCCTTCCCCAGACATAAGGCCTTTCCTAGGGTGTATGCTACAGATTTTTTTTTCTGTAGCTTTTTTATATATTTCTCAGCAGAAAAAAGGGATTACAGTAAAGTGCAAGTAATTCTCTGACCATACTGAGCTCTAATGTATTTTAGCCTGTATCTCCTGCCTCCACACTATCTTACCAAGAAGGCAGGGACAGTTAGGGCAAACTCTTGTGCAAACTTACAGTGAAAGCAGATGAATAGCAGTAATTTGAAGTAGATGAGTGTCATACTTCTTTCTATTGAGCTTTATAGTTACTTGATCTTCTGAGTTTTGGCCAAACTGCCCCTACTAGAGAAAGCAACAAACAATGCCAGGGGACCTGGAGTATGAGATGATAGATCACGAGCCAGATTTATCAATCAGGGGGTATCTTGAATGCTTCTACATTTTCCAGTGAGACTTTCTGAACTAAGATCAGGCATCTTTTGTGGAACCTTCAGTTAGTATGCTACATTTTAACATAATATACCTAGCAAACATCTGGAAACCCAAAAGTTGTCCATATTAGACAAACTGTCTATTAAATATATTTTGCATCAACACGATAAAAAAGTAAAAGATAAGAAAACAAAGAGTGCAAATATGAGACAATTCATTTCAACTCTGATGAAAACAGGAGACCTCAAACACATCATCAGAAAAAGAATCTTTAGGACCAATTCAATGGTAGTTGCTTTTCTTAAGCCTGCTGTAACATAAAGAAAAACATTTCTGTTTTCCACATTTGATTTTCATCTGATTTTCTTTTTGTGTCTCCAGAAAATTAATAGCCTATACAAGATTTACAGGAAAAGACATACAACCCCTTTAACAACATGAGTTTATCAGGAGTGTTTCAATATTTTTCTAGTATGATTATGCACCTGGTAGTACTTGTCAAGAAAAAAAAATAATCATTAAGTGGCACTCGACACTGCATTCAAGTAGTCTAGGATCTTGAATACTTAGTGACAGAAGAATACTTTAAAAAAGAAAAGTGGTAGAATTGCTTAGCTACAAACACAATGTATTGGTTTTAATCACGTGAAAGAATTAGGTCAAAAATCAACTCCATCAGAATCCAGTAAGCACTCAGAAGATTAACCAAAAATAAGCTACAGAACATCCCCATTCAAGCTACTTTGACATTTTACCCTCTGCTAGCAATGTGTGAATTTGCTAATTCCAAATACGGTTTTTCACTAGTTCTCTAGCACAGGAAAGTTATGCAAAGACATCTGCATTTGTGGGTCTCCTCCACTAATTAACATATGGTCAACCACATGGGACACTCACAATTTTATACAGTTGGTCTTTGCACTTTGTTAAGTTACCTTAAAACAAAATTACTCAGATGAGCAGTAATTTTCAGCATTATTCCTCCACTTTCTCCAAACACCATATTTGTAAAAGCTGCTTTTAGGTACCCTGAAGAAATTCAGAAACCTCATGCTAAACTTCTGAGAACAGCTTGAACATTCTGCACATTACACAATGCAGCATTTGCATTAAAAAAGTAAAAATACAGACACTCTTAGGGAATGGACTGAATACATTATATATTTATTCAAGGGTAGTTGTCCTCTGCCCACATTGTTCCAGGAAAAGAACGTTTCCTAAAAGGAAAGAAAAATAGCTCATGTCCATCTTCCAACAGTTTTACACACCCCCATCAGGAAAGAGGACTTGTTCTTCATGTTCCCCTGTCATATTAAACTAAAGTGAGATATTTTTTGTAAAAAAAAACACCTGGTTGGACCTATTTGTCCATTATGAACATTTAACGAAAAACTGAAAGGAAATAGCATGACATCTAGTGCAGTAAGAGAGCCCTTGATATCAAGCAGAAAAGTGAACATGACTAAATTCCTAGGTCAACCAGTCTGATTTTTCTTTTCCTAGTAAGCACAGCGGTTATTCTGAAGCCTTTTTGACACTGTCTTCTTGCGTTGCTTTGAAGACAATAATTTTTAAGAGTTAAAATCCTTCGTATTGCCTATCGCTCTTGCAAAGTTCCTCCTGAGCGTCTTCAGTATAGTCCAAGTGATTCCTAACATTTCTTATTTTTATAAACCAAGCACTTACCCTTATTCGGGGAGGATGGAGGAGGAACTTAACTTGTCTTAGTTAACTTGAATTAACCTGGTGTGAAGCTCTACTGAAGGCAACACAATTTGTCATTATCACATTTAACGTGGCAGGTCAACCTTTTCACAAGGGTCATACGGCCTTTCTCAGTCTCATTAGTCACATGGCAACTGCTCTTTACAATGTCTTCACTAAGATTTTTATCTTCTGTTAAACTGAATTAACTAATTCAAGTTAAACCTTTCCCCCCTTTATTTTTTTCAGTTAAAAGGAAGCTGAAACCCAGTTCTAGCAGAGATATTTAAAGGCCAACTGTCTGGTTTTCAGCTGTGGTGCAAGCTCCATTTAAACAGAATCTTTAAATGCAGTTTTTAACTGAATTTGGTCAGTCTTCCCTTACAAGATTAATCTGTTAAATTTTAACAGATCAACTAATTTAATTTCACACTCCTACAGGCTTTCCCAGCCAACACTAGATTAAGCTTTAATCTATTAAACTCAAAATTTCTGTCACGTGTTTTTCTATGCTTAGTTTCTACAGAGTGTTCAAATGTCACCAAATATCACCAAACCACTGAGACTGTGTGGTTGCATTGTTTTTTTGTAAAATAAAAGTATACTTTAAAATAAGAACATTGAGCATTTTTTTCTTGGTTTCTGCTTTCTAACTCCCTCAGATTGTACTTCACATCTCATTATCTTGTTGTTCTTCACAAGGTTTTATAAGCTTAAGTAAAACTTCTCACTGAGAGCCAGGTGTTTTGATATTCTTTTCCTTTTTTCCCCTGAATCTCTGAATATTCCAGGTACAAAAGGTTTTTAAACTCTTCTGTAAATGCAAGTGTTCAAAAAATAGTTCTCAGACTGGCTTGGAGAGTTGACTGCAAAGTTAGAAACGGGCAGAGTAAATGAAATACTAGTTACTAAATCAGATATTACACAGATGAAACCTCATTTTTTCACCATTTTAACAAATGTCAGAAAAAAGAAGCTATTTCTCCTTCAGATAGGATAGAATAATATGCATGCCACCTTCATGATGAGATTTAAGAGCATCAGGTAGCCTCTTTAGGAAGAATTATCATTGCTTACAGAATTTGTATACTTTCTGAACTTCCAAAGTCCCTTAAAACTAAAATGTAACTAGAAATAAAAGCAAACTCAACAGATAAAAAAAGTGAATCTTTCTGACTTATTTTCTAACCTCCAGACTAAAGAATGTAAAAGAGAAGGGGATTTAAAGAAATTAGACTAAACCACATACTTTCAAAATAGGACTACCTTCACAAAAGAAAAATAAGTAAATGATAAATTCTGTATTTTCTCAGCAGAGAAAATATGAAAATCAAATACTCTGCCCTACCTCATTCAGAAGAAATAACAGCAATAACAAATCACCTTTACATAAAGAAAATGCATGACTTGGCTAACACCAAAAATTTGCATCTAGTTCTCCTATTTGTGCAAGTGCACAGCACATAAAATACAAATAATTATTTCCAAGCACAAACCAATTACAGAGCACATTTGCTGAAAGGCCTTAAAATTTAAGTGGAAATAATACAAATACAAAAGGCTTCCAAATTAAATGAGCCCTCAAATTTACTAGCTACCCCAGCAAAAACAAATCCCCACAGCAAAAGCCATGTTTAAGTACTGAAAATAGCTACGCTTTCAACCCATGAAAAAAAGGAACTACCTGAGATATCATACTCTACTTTGTCAGCTCATTTGGGCAAATAAATCCAAAATGATTGGAAAGTATGATGTGTTACATGTAGAAAGAATCCTTACTAAACTTATAATACAAGCAAATCATTATGAATTTAAGACTCCTGATTGATTTTCCGTGTGCTTAAATTAAGCCAAATACATGCACAACAGACCTCCTGAGCAAACCTTAGAAATATCAGGCCAATTTTCATCTTTTATTTTGCCTTGGAAGTCTACAAGCTTGTGCTCTACAAGGTAAAAACTCAGTTCAAGAGCAAAATTTTTGATCTTTAAGGAAGACAAACTGTAAGTAGCAAAGGGTATAAATAAATTGGCTAAACAATTTCAGTTATACATTTGAGATGATCCTTGGAAAGCATATTAGATAAGCCCATTTTAAATAATGATACAGAAAACAGCTCCTCTGTTTCCTTCTCAGATCTCATCCCTGTACACAGTCAGTACATTAGACCCAAAAAACTCCAGAAAAATTCTGTCATCTCTGCACTTGCTTGTACAACTTGCAAACTAGCAGGTAAGCATCAAGACGTCCTTGACCTGGATAATCCTGTGAGCCCCACAGGTCAACCAGAGCCACTGTCAAAGCAACTGCAACTCAGTCATCAGTCATATGGAGCAATTTCCATATGTAGGTGCCTTCCTAAGCACTAAGATCAGTCTGGCAGAAGTGGTCCTTACAGCAAGAAATTATTAGTTCTCTGAAAACAGCACAAATCTCTGAAGAATTCAGGCAGTTAGAAGCAGTTAGATACACACAACAGCCCAGAGAAGAGGTGGCTGAGGGGAGACCTCATCAACCTCTATAACTACCTGCAGGGAGGTTGTAGAGAGATGGGAGCTGACCTCTTCTCCCTGGTGACAGGTGATAGGACAAGAGGAAATGTGTTCAAGCTGTGTCAGGGGAGGTTTAGATTGGATATTAGGAAACATTTTTTCACTGAAAGGGTTATTAAACGTTGGAATAGGCTGCCCAGGGAGGTGGTGGATTCACCATCCCTGGAGGTGTTTAAAAAAAGGGTAGATGTGGTACTTAGGGACACGGTTTAAAAGTGGCTTTTGTCAGGGTAGGTTAATGGTTGGACTTGATGATCTTAAAGGTCCCTTCCAACCTCAGCAATTCTATGATTCTATGAACAGCAGCTATCTTGAATTAACGCATTCTCTAATTTTCTGTGCTCCCCTTGTCATAGACAGGGCCAAAGATATCACTGGGTCACCACCAAGGGGTAGGAAAGTCTTGTGCCCTTGGCTTTATCTGCAAACACACATAGCACTGGTGAAAATAGAAAGGTGCTCTCCCAGTATGGGTCTCCTGAAGGGCAGTGAAATCTCATTCCCCAAAACCTGCCCTTAGTACAAATGGTCATTAATGGGGACAAACAGTATCAGGCAGTAAACACCTTATCTTTTTTTACCGCAGATAGACTCGAATCAACAAGCAATAAATGGTCAGGAGAGCATTTGAGTGTAAATGAAGTTGCAACTCTGCCTTTCACAGCTGATTTACTAGTTTGGGGGACAAAGCTAGACTGAAAACAGCAAAGTTACATTTAAAGCATGAGGGGACTGAGCTCTGAGAAACTAGTGGTCTGATCTGAACTTGGGCTTAGAGGGGGGAGAAGAGGGCTGCTTCATTTCCCATCCCTCGTACTTCACTTGATTTTGATGCGAGAGTCCCCGCAGTTTCTTTCTGCAGACTGAAACTGAACACCTTACAAGGGCTGAATCACTGCAGCCCACTGCATTACTTGGGGGACCGGCTGGGCAGACTGCTCCTCTCTACCTGCAACCTGCATAAACTTAAGAGACTTGGGTAATGGGAGAGAGTCATGAGAAAGAAGACACGAGCACCAGCGTGTTCAAAGCACCTTCTTAAGTAGTGCTGTAAGCTCAAAACAAAACCCAAAGATAAACACTGGCCTACTTATTTTACAGCAAAATATCTGTGTCATCTTAAAATGCCAACAAACTTTGTAGCAGAGGATTCATTCAGCCACTGACAATTTCCAGCGTAGCTAGCTAGTTAATGAAACAAGCAATTTAGACACCCCCCACATGGATTTCGGCTACTATTGGTCTTGAAATAGCTGGGCAGGTCAATCTGGCACATAAAACAAGCTGTAAAGAGTTAAGATTCAGGTACTTCTATTAACAAACCCCACTCCTTTTGACAGGGAATGTGCATGTTGGGAGTGGGCAGAAAGGATCAGACAGTTTTTCTGCCTTGGAAAGAAACAACAGTGAGCAAAAAAAGAAAAAAACATAGAGAAATGAAAAAATAAAAAATTACTTGCCAAGATGACAATGGAATAAAACTTGGACAAAGTTCCTGGCAAGGAAAATAGTAATGTGAGGTAAATTGCTCTTTTGCAACTTGTGTGAAAGAAAGAAAATCGGAGATGAAACAGAGATACTTCAAGAAGTTTGCCACCAGCACTCTAATGAGAGGGTGGAAAGTTGGTGGAAAAGTTTCGTTGTGAGGAAACGTCCTGTTAAAAATCCTCTTTAGACCTTTTCTCCAATTTGTCAAAGGATCATTTTTACTGACTGCTGTCTTCTAAGGCACTACTATTCCTTCCTTGAAAGGTATTGTCTGCATACTTAATAAATATGTTGCCTGTTGTATCACTCCGATCATTACTGAAACAGCAAATATAGATAGAGGTGAAGCTGTTGATGAAATCCACTCTGTAAATGTGGACATTTTGACATTTAAAAACACTCTTGAGGTGGCCAACTGTTTGAAAAGCTGTATCCAACTACATTTGTTATTATTCCTCTAACTACTGTTCCCCAGTCTTGCTTATGAGAGCACAATGTGAAACACGGAAAGCTTTGCTAAACCGAAAGGCCCCCACAATTGCCTTTTTTTCCCATGCTTCAGGTCTACCATCTCTGTTTGCAAGATATGAGAGTTATGTTCAACTGTGGCATTTCATCCGCCAGGTGATATTTTATGTTTAAACATGAAGAGGGTTTTATTATTAAATCCAATATATTTAAAACACCTAAATTACCTAAGGAAACTGCTAGCTAAAATTGGTTTTGATAAAACCAAAATTAATACCAAAATAGATGCCAATTAGAAGCTGACTACACACAAAGTAATTTATATCAAAGGATTAAAAAAAAAAACCCAACTTGTTTAAATCTTTTTTTTTTTTTTTTTTTAAATACGCTATTTGCCTTGTTTAAAACTTGTATGATGATTGACAGCACCCCATTAAGTTAAAAATGACAGGCAGGCACTATACTTTCAACAGCAGAATAACATCCTACAAAACCTAAGCACAATGCTACAATCAGTGCACGTACTTCTACAATCAAGGTCATATGAAACTCTTCAGTAAAAATACCCCACTAATTCAAAGTATCATCCCACTCATATAAAAGGTACTATTTATTCAATTTGTTCTTTTCAAAGCACCTACACATAAATCATGATATCTCCTGCTCCTAATTTTTTTGGCTACAGGCGGATTATCACTGCCGCCTGTTTTATGAGTGACCTCACAGGTACTCTGTCTACTTTCAGCACACAAAAACCTGAAAGCCAAAGTGTTGCTAAGTTCTGCACACCGGGAAGCCATGATTATTCTTCCTGCACAGAGGAAATAAGCTAACGCAGTCTAGTTGGGAAGAGCATTTGTGGGCAGGTCCCCTTTCTCTTTTGCTGTGCATTAGGAGCAAGTACTCGCACAAGATTCTTTTAAGATGTAATCACTCAAAGCAAAGAAAATTTACCTGTCCACAAAGGTTTTTCATAAATTGCGAACAGACATCAAATATTAAAGGTGATTAAATGTGAAGGGGGGAAGATAATGGGGGAAAAAGAGATACTGCTTTCCAGGAAAGTAAAACTATCTCCACTAGACCTCAAGTCAAATGTATGCCAGAATAGCAATTTTAATATGCAGTACAGAGTGTCTACAATTCATATAATTTAAAATTTTATGGACCTGAACATTTTTCTTCTGCTAAAAAAAAAATAAACAAACAAACCGATCTTCTCTCCCATATACGATGCACGAGCCAGACTGATCCTACGTATATTGAGAAGTGGAGTACAAAATGGAGAATTCCAGGCTGGGACATGTTTTCTCATTTTAGACACTTGCAACATTGAGAAAACTTTTTCTCAAGAATTTGGAAAGGTGACAGCAGCTGTAGTTTTCACCACTGCGATGAAAAAGTGTGGCACAATTTCTCTAGGCAGCTGACTTCTTTTGGGAGGGTTGCTCTAGCCACTGCAGTCCCCTGTTTCAAATGAGATCTTTTACGCTAACATTTGTAACATCACTGTAGATCCCTCCAAAGGCATAACAGCATGAAACTATAAAAAATAACTTCATAAGACCAGAAGGATCCTTTGCTTATCAGGCTTCTGCTGGCCCTCAGGTGACTCTTAAAAACAGTTATCACTGCATTCTGTATTAAAGCTATTTGACATACTAATAGGCAAAATAAAGCACTGTCTTGGCTGACTCGTGTGGAAAAATGGTTATCGTGCAAATCTCTGAGACAGGAAAAAAATGCTATCCTATAAAATCATCACTCTCACATAAATTTTAGTTCCCCCCCTGTCACTAGTTTCCACTTTATAAGCACACTGACAAGCATACATTTTCATGGGCATTTAACTCTCAGTTGCTGAAAGGATTTATGAACCATAATTATCTTTACAAGACAATACAAACACAGTAAATACAATGGAAGAAAGTAACATGACAAATTGAGATGTAAGAAACAGAGGTTTGCGTGGGGTCTTATCTTTATATTCTGGCACTAGAAATCAAAGATTAATAACTTCTGCATAATCTATTTATCTGATTGATGTTGATATGACTGTACTATAAAGAACAAATCCAACAATTCTAGTGGTGGTCTATCAACTTGCAGTGCCTTACAGCCAGTTCTAACAATTACAAAGGTGATTACCTAGTAAATGATTTCTCCTGTTGCAGTTTTGAAGTGCTTTTAATGTTAATGCAGAAGTTACATTTGCAGAGCCTTTCTCTGGCAAAGTGGTTCAGTGAATCTGGAAAAGAGTCAAGATCCAGCTGTGTCAAAAAAAAAAAAACAAAAACCAAAAACAAAAAAAAAAACCCAACCTTGCTGTTAAGATTTAATATATACTGTGCATCCAAAACATTTTTCTAATATACATTTGTTTTCCTGCCAATCCTCCCCCACCCATCTATCTCTTCAGCATGACTCCCTGGGACACAGGGTCTGGTCCTCAATCTCAACCTCTGGGCTTGAGGAGACCCATCTCCTCACCTCTCCCGCAGCTGGAGGCTGCCTCCTTTTAGCCCCACCTCACACCCATTTGCAGGAAGGGTGCAAGATGCAAGTCCGGCTTTCAGGCTGGGGCCCTGGGCCAACTACAGCAGGTATTTTTCATCTTGAAGCAGTTCTGATCATTTGAATTATGTCCCTAGGGAATTTTGCATTTGTAGATCAGTGCAGTGCATTCGAGTTTCCTTTTCTTTAGCACTTTTCACGTAATTCAAGGACCCCCAAGCAGGCGATCACCCTCTTACCTGCACTACCACAATAAAAACTTATGTGCCTCACCCATCGCGGCACTTTGAAAGCAATTCCTTGTGGGTTCGGGGTCCGTGAGACCTACAGCTGCTGCACTGAAGCCTAGTAGGGCATCTGTTCATCATTCTTCCTCATCTGAACAATTAATGAAGCTGCCAAATGCAGGCATAATGGAACTGCGAGGATGTCAAAGTAACTCTAAGCATAATGATTTTTGTAATTTAAACATCTTTGCAGAAAGTCCTTAACATGTGGCATTACTTTGTGGAGAGAGTTCTGCATATCTGTGAGATAACGTATTTGACTTAAGCTGGCAACGATCATGTCTCTATCTGTATATCAGCAGACAGACACCCTAGTGATTAATTATTTTTTTATCACGTCTTTGGTTGTCCAATCTGTTCTCAGCACATTAGTTCATGTCTTTTAGGGGCTTTTCAAATAGTTTATGCCTTTTAGAGGTCCTTCAAAAGATCACCTTCAACAAAGTTGTGTGCCCTCCCCATCCCCCGCCAGATGTTAACTGTCCTTAGATAACTAGAATAAAGGAGTTTCTACCAATCGTGAAAATCTTGTATTTCGGCTCTGAATGGGACAGAAACACATCAAAACTTGGTTCACGGCATTCACTACGAATATCAAGCTTTATCCACTAATTTATTAAAAAGTATGTTAAGTTATGTAATATGGATGTGGAATGAGGTATAGCGAAGCTACTGAAGAACTGATATATTTCTGATATTAAAAAGCAGCTCTTACACTTTTTGTCCAGAGGCTGACACAATTTAATTTGTGGGTTGCTAGGAGAGGTCTTTGCCCCACAAGTAATGAGATATGATTTTTTTTTTTTAAAGATTAAGATTAGGCTCTGCAAATCTATATTAAATAGAATTTAGTTGAGATGTTTAAGCTTTGCAAAACAACTAAGCCTTTAAGTGATATAAATTTATATGGGTCCGTTGCTCGATGATCATCAGTTTACAGTGATCATAAGTTTACTACTATAGAAGATTATACCAACATGATAAAATATATAACTTAAGGAAAACGCAAGATCATTACTGAAAACTGGTACATGATTACACACCCTCCAACAATCCTAAAACATGCTGGACAAACCATTTTTCCCCCTTTTATGAAGTCCTTATTTGTGACTTACCAACTCTACAACATAACAGAAGAAAAAAGGGTGGCATACTGTGTTTTCTAGAAGAGGGCAAGGGAGAAAATGGGGACAGGCAAACCCCGCTGCTCTCTGAAAGGCTTCACCCACTTTATTTGCAGTATTTTAGCTTACATATTTTAGCTTATATAGCTATGTTGTCACTTCTACAATGAGGAGATTGTGGATTCAGTCTGGTTTTTAGCAGGTTAACATAAAGAAAGTCGAACTGCAAGTTGCTGCATCAGTCATGCTGAGTCTGTAGATGTAATCAGTTAATCAATGTCTGGTTAAGCTTTTGATCCCTAAAGACATTGTGAAAGTTGACTGCAAATAAAAAAATCCTGGAGAATGTTAGAAACTAATCTCAGATGTTTGCAATGTATGAAAGTTGTACCAAGAACCTGTCGGTACACACATTGTGGAATAACCACAGGCATGTTATCGGTACAGTCAAGAGACAGATCACAGTTAGCACATGTGAAGTAGGACTAGATTCATTTTGTTCCAACCCCAAAGCCAAGAGCTAATTTCTTTAGAATGAATTACTGTGAAAGCACAGGAGTTGTCATGAAAATTTAGGATTACAGGACTTCGACCATTAAGAAAGGGAAGTACAAATGTCACCTGTTTGACAATGAATAAACCTAACTGCTTCTTATTTCTACCCAGTTACTCAGTTCCTCCTTACTCAACTGTAGACTACCTACTGCAGTTACTAGCCAAACTCTAATTCTATGTATGAAACCTAAGAGATTAAACAAATCCCAACACAGCACTACATATTCATGAGTATTATATTCTGACTAGTTCTCCCACCACTCTCAATGGCCATATTTTTTAAAATACAGCTTCATCATGCCTTTTTTATGACTGAAATAAAGAAAAACTGTTGCACTAAACAATAGCAATTTCCTGTTTCCAACATAATACCTGTGATTGACTGATATTCTGACTGGAAAATAAAGATTCTGTAAGTATTGCTGTAAATAGTCATAAGTGCAACTACTGCAAATAATTCAAAACACTGATGCACAAAAGAGTCCCTTCTGTTTTGTTTCTCAGTCTATGAAAGACAGAACTGTCTGTCTCTTTCAGTACCAAGGTAAATTAATGTGGCTTTTATCCAGATAGAAGAACTGGGAAAACTTGATAAAAGGACAAGGAAAGCGGAGGACTGACCACTTTGATAAATTGGTCCTCCCAACTTAGACAAGGTTGCAATTTCTCCATCCTGCAGATCATGACATTTGATAAAAAAGGCTGCAAAATTACCAGTATCACTTAAGTTCATTCAGTGAGATATGCTTTACATCCTCTTGCAGCCATGAGTAGAAAATTTGATGAAAAAAAACCCTGTAGGACATCATCAGTTACAGGCATTTTAAAAAAAACGATGAGAGAGATTTGTCTTAGTCAAAGAAATTTCTGTTTTGCAAAAAAGGAAAACATGAATGGAGTTTCAATTTCATGTTTTACTATTCCAAGAAAATAAATAAATTGAATTAAGAATAAATATTAAGGATAAATATTTCAAAAAAAAAAAAGACCAATCATATTCAAATATTCTGAGAAAGCTGTTTTGGTCCAACACTGTTATGATTAAGCAGATAACAAAGACTGTATCTCCACACTTGCTGTCATGTTAAACTAATAACCAACACCTCACTTCTCTACTACTAAAAGTCTTTTTTCAAAAAGTTTTTAAAAGAAGGTAAGAGAGTTAGGCATTGTTTAAAAACCTGAATGTTCTCCAGATCTAAATTGAAGTGCCTTTTAGTGTAATTTCAGTTTGAAAAAAATGTAAGTATTAGGGCTACAGTTAGGCCACTTGCTAATAGTTTATCCTTATTTTAGTATTTCAAACAAGAAGCAAAAGAACTAAAAAAAGTTACGGAGCTTGGTAGAGAAGCAGGCTGGACTTGGAAACTGAAAGCACAGAAGGTCCTTAAGAGCAATTTTATGATCATCTTTTGCTTTCTCTGTACTTCTTCAGTCAGCTGTGAAAGTTAATTTTCCCTCACATTAATTTCTTTCGCTATATGGTAGCAGAAACAAAAATCTTAAGTCACCACCCACAGCTCAGTGCATTAAAATTGCTGCTGACATATACTAAGGTATATGTAAGTCACCATCTTTAAAGCGTTTACAATGTCCCACCCAAATAAATGATCCTTAAAGTATCTTTGCCTACTTTATTTACCATTTGATTTCAGCTTTTTCTGCGTGACCAAAAACCCTAAAACTAATCACTCCTAAAAATCAGAGTACAAAGTCAAAGGTGTCAATTCTGGTACCTCAGTGTACTCTAGAAATGTCAAACCACTGAAGGAAAGCCAATGCATCTCAATGATTAACGCTCTTTCCTGCTTTGCTAAATTACGCTTTACAGTTCTTAATGTCTTTATTTTTTTGTTTTGTTTTAAATTAAAGTGATCCATGCATTTCGATACGGTATTTCTAAGGCAGATGTATTTATGAGGGGAAGCAAGAAAAACAATACAGAAATATAGTCTATACTATTTCTTAAACAAGGTCTGAAGTCGCTGGAAGATTGCTTTCTTGGGACAGTAAGATGCAGAATGATTAGAATATGCTTGCAGTAATTTCCCAAATTAACCAATGACTTTACCTAAAGTAAATAAAAATTCACGGTATTATTTTTTTAATACATATATAAAACCAAAGAGATTTAAATCTTGTAGAAGATCTGGATATGGCCCTGGGCTCTAGATGGCCTTCTTTGTGAAGTAGGATTGGACCAAATAACCTCCAGATGTGTCTTCCAACCTCAACTATTCTGTGGTTGCATTTTACGTGATCCTCTGACTGACCATCCAGATTTGATACCATAGAAATTAAACTGTGTTCTGCGCAAGGCATTTATCCTATCTTGACAGAAACACTTGCAATCTCATTGAGATATAACAGCAGCAGTTTTCCCAAGTTAGTAAGTACAGTTATAGCTTTGAATACTACCATTCGATTCCACCATTTTATCATTTAAACATACTTTTTGTAACAGTCTCTCTCTTCTTGTCTCAGAAATTTTATTCTCATCTCCAAACGTAAATAAGAAAGCTTAGTTTTCTATCAAGTCATGTTTTGATGTGTTCAGCTCCATCAAACTTTTTGATGTCTAATATTGTGAGCTAATGATACAGTGTATGCTTTTCAGATTAACGTATTTATTGGTTTTTCCTCATTTCTTCCCTGTTCACCCAGTTTCACGATATTTCCAAGTACTCATCACCTAAATTTAAAATTGGTAAAAACATTTCAATGTTACCAGGCAGAGGAGGGACCAAGATAGCATGACTCTGTAAAAACAGCTTTCTTTTGAGAACCATATTGAAATCACAAGATCAAAGGAACAACTTCATTGCTATGCCAAACCCAATTAGAAGCATATCAATGTGAATAAAGTACATAACACTACGGGTTTTTTTATATAGCTATCTCACACCTCTTAAGACCTGGAACACTAACTCTTCCTGCACTCTGTTAAAAAAAAAAAAAAAAAAAGCAAGTTATTTTTATTCTTGCATTCACCATCTATAAGACGTAATATGTAAATATGTAAAATACGGTAATATGTAAAACCCTAACTTGAATGCCATAATAAATATAATGGAGTTACTGTTTTTTAGTCAATTCTTCACCACACAACTTAAGTGTCTTTATAAAATATTAAGGTCTTGATCCAAATCCTTTAAGTGTTTTACACATAAGGTATTACAAACTCAAAATTGATTCAAAACAGGTGTTATGTGAGAGGATGGGAAGTCCCTAAAAAGGTCGGAAGGCCTTCACTACCAATGCACATAGTACATTTGAATGCAGGTTTCACATTACTCACTAAAGAGCAGCATAGAGAATACTCCAGTAAATCTTGGATTTCAGAAAGCATAGATCAATGGAATGTTTGTAGTAGTCTGTTATGTCAAATGTTATTTCAGCACGTTCTTCCTCTGTTCACTTCCAAAAAATTAACAACCAATTTCAGAGGACCAACAATGCTAGAAGCGTCTGGAGATAACCGGTGGAAAGGAACAACTTTCTTCACCTAGACTGCAATGAAATCACAGAAACGGGGCCACACCAATGAACTGAGGCCAAAAATCAAGACACCAGAGTAGATCAGGTACTTTCATACACATGCAAGCATGCACCATTGAAGGACAAAGATCCTGAAGGGCAGCACTTGTTACAAATGTATTAAGGCTAATTAACGCGTACTGAAGACTAGGATTAGCACTGCAATTGGTGACTGATTACTTCAATTCTGCATAATTATGCCATTGTAGGACAACCAAATCCAGTCTGGAAGCTTATTGCATGAACCTGTCCTTACACCAAAGTGGAAGACAAAACTTCCTGATCTAGCTAGTCCATGCCATACATCCCAAACCAGTCTACAACTTTCCTGACCCGTTTGGTGATGTGTTAAAAACGTAAAACCACTGAATAATTCAGGTTGAAAGGGACCTCTGGAGGTCATTGAGTCCAAATCTCTGCTCAAACCAAGGTCAACTAGAAGAGTTCAACACGAGCACAAGACATCACTATTCCTCACAAGTTCAGGGAATGCTGCACTAAAAGATCTTTTTCTGCATTGTCAGTGTTTGTATTTGTACTTGAGCATTTTTCAGTGAGAGCCAGGAAACATTTCTAGATCTACATGAGCATTAAAACCAGATTAAGCAAAACGACAGTGATAGTGCTTCTTAGCACAAAAAGGGAAAGGGAGGAAAGAGGGAATTGCTAGAACAATCTTAATTCAAGTATATAGTTTAAAGGACCTGAAAGCATCATAGGCAAATCTGCTCTTATTCATGTGGTCCCGCACTTTGGGACACTTACATAACAGACCATCTCTACAGAGCCTGGTGCAGCAGAAGGAATTGGCAAGAATTGTTTTATCTGCACATCTGCTGCCAATGTACCAGGCTTTCAGGCTTTCATGAGCGATGCTCTTCTTAAAGGCCCAGGTCTTCAATTCCTAGCTCTAGTTGCCGTCTCTACACTGAGCTGGAGTTATTCCTTATTTAAACTCCTGAAGAAGCATTTTTCGAGAATATTAACTGTCTAAAGTACCTGTTCAATTACACTGGCACAGCTGTTCAGACTAACCCTACATCAGCAAAATACTGATTACATTTACTCATCATGCAAAGAAGGAAAAGCAGTGAGACTATGCAGGCTTATACTTCAGTCACCATCTTTGGTCCACAGGCTGCTGTGACTAACATTTACTCATGTTCTAGTTGGCTGTCCCAGCTCTGTAGGAAAAAGCAAAAGCCAGCAGTCACTACCAGGTTTCACACGCAACCACAACAAAACATGAAGAACCCACGTTCTTAAAATACACTCTTTAATTACTTCATATTTGTGCAAAATGGGCCTTAAGAAGATGTTGCAAAATGGAGTTTGGATCCAATTTTCAGTACCAAATTTACAGCACATTTGAGGAAGCAGAGAATTAGTGTGCAAAGTTTTAGATTTGGGAGTGACTGGAAGTCATTATTGTGCTAACAGACTTTTTGCTTCGGTCCTATATCTCTTTCCCCACTCCTCCCATCCTTTTTTTTTTTTTTCCTTTGAGAATGCAGATTAAATAATATCATTTGTTTTAATCAAGATGCAGCTCACTGTGCACAGGGTAGGGATGATGCACCACCTTAACGCTCAAAACAGGGCATTACACTTTACACCAGAACTGTGCTTATGAGTCAGCTGCACAAAATGCTTTTCAAGGCAGGATCTCCATTTGGAAAAAAATTGTGAGAAAAATAGACAGAAAAAAAGATTAAAATCCCCCCCCCCAAAAAAAAAAAAAAGTCAAAGGACAACTGCAGATACTTTTTATTATTTAGTTGAGGTAACCCATTGCCAATGATACTTTGGGGTTTTACCTTTTTCCATTCCAAAATGTCACTGGTTTAGAACTTAAGAGGAAATGCTCTATACTCTTTCACTGCTTCTTATATGAACCTTCAGCATATTTCTTATTTTTAAAATAAAGCAGCTAAAATAGCAGCCTTTTCATATTTACTTCCTAGTAATTCAGCTTTTATATGTACCCTCTTCTACACGTTGAAAGAGTGTTCAGCCAGTAATCTCATCTCTCTCCTAAAAGACATTACTAAGATACATAGGTCACTCGCTATCTAGAGTTTCCTGACGTATATAAAATCTTCTTGCTATATTGAACGGAGTGAAAGTAATGGTGCTGCACTGGTTCTGGAGTTCTCTCTCAGGAGTTCAAGACTAATGCCTGTTGCTTTATTTAACTGTCGTGTAGCTAATAATCCATATAAGGTGCTACATTTTGCAAAAGAGTTTTTCTTCCTCAACACCTGATCTATCTTCAGCCAACTTTTATAACATTTTCTAAGATACAGTGCTGCACAATTATCATCCTGATATTTTTCACCGCTCTTTTCTGCCCTTCTTCTGGTCAGAGGCCCCGTGGCTCTTTTACAGAGCATGGGTAGTGTTGGGGTTTTTTTCAAGTATCAATTTAATTTTAAAAACCCGCAGTTTACAAATATATTCCTTCTGTGGGTTCCAGTCAGTTGTCACTTCCCACTTCACTGTTGCAAACTAGTACACAACAACTATGCTGATCCACCCTCTGAGGCATCTTCAGTTCAGCTTGAGATCAAATGATTGAAAGCTTCAGTTAAGTGAAACGTATTCTACCCATCTCTCAGACAATATCAAGGTATCAATCACCTTTATATTGTAAGCACAGGTACCCAATACAGTAAGACATGCTGTGAACAGAGTATGAAAGAGTCACCAATACGTGTATATATTCATACATGCACGTTTCAGAGCAGGACTTTCACTTAGGTTTTGTTTACCTCACCGATGACAGTAGCTGGTACTCTGCAAAACTCTTACAATACCTGTATTAGTTACTGAGGATTATTACAGAGTTCTACAAAGAGTCACTAATTGCTATTTCTGTTCTACAGCCCCTTATTTCTGATCTAGTTGAAGATGTCCCTGCTTACTGCAGGGGGGTTGGACTAGGTGACCTTTAAAGGTCCCTTCCAACCCAACACATTCCATGATTTGCTGGTAAAACTCTTACACAACAATATTAATATTGTACTTAACTCCTCAGCATCCCGAAAAAAAATATCCGTATGTTGGACCTTCAGCCACAGGCAAGAGCTTTGCTCAAAAGCTTGTCTGCTCATTCCAGCAATACCACAGTAATTCCAATTAAAGATATCTCCTTTCCCTGTATATTCTGTTTTACACACACACACAAAAAAAAAAAAAAACCAAAAAAACCCCAAAAAAAACGCTGCTCTAACAACATTATTGTCTCAGTTTCAACAGATCTGCTCCTCTTTTGTCTTAAATTATGCTTGGCTTCTCTGTATGTAGGAGAACATAATTATCATGCAAAACTACCACATTTGATGTCACTTATATTCTATGTCTCCATATGCATCCGCAACTGTGGTTTCTAAATTTCTGATTCGTACCAAGTGGTACATGTGTAACAACCAGAAATATAATAACAGAATTGAATGGGTATCAGTAAAGGTTTGATTTGGTCCTTGAGACTGATTTTGATAGCAGAATTGCCAAGTGGAAAATGAGAATCTTCTAAACTGTAAAGTACACGAAATTAAGAGGTTATTCAAAGCTAAGAAAAGCTATTTATATTGAGGTAATTACATTGATAAGGATTTTTTTTTCTGAGCACGTAGAGTTAGCTTTCATATCTCCATAGGAACTTCTGGCAGTAAGCATAACTTCTGGTAGCAAACAGAAAACTTATAAGAACATTTAAGAAATTTTGGGCCTGACTTGGTATTACTTACACAACTCGCTCATTTCTTTCTCTTTTTAACAAATCTCACTGTTACTAAATTTAGTTTGATTAAAGCATGAGCTTCCTTACTAAACAAATGGTGCAATCAGTTTGCTAAATATAAGCTTAACAAATAACAAGAAAGAAAATGAGAAATATTTATCTAGCACTTCCCATAGCCTCAGTCCTCCTGTGAGTCCCCATGGCCTTAAGTCTATTTAAGGGACAAGATAAGTTGATTCCCCATTGAAGTGAACGATGACTACAGCAGATTTCAGCTTAATGCAGATAAGAGAATTTTACAAAATTTATATTTACAGTGAAAATGCATAGGGAATGTACAGTGTATGAGGTTGGCATTGAAAAATAATTTGTTTGCTAGTTTAGGCCAAGACCAGGACACAACACCAAAATGTCAGCTGACTCTCCTAGTAAATGACACAAAGTTGATCTAATGCTCAGGGTCAGGCTCTAGCATCCCAGTCAGGTGGGCGGCAAGTATTTCATAGCTGGCATGCAACCACAGAAAAGCTCTCTCAATGACAAAATTTATTATTTTATAGTTCCTTTTTGTTTTACCTTAAGAAGTCTGGTCACTTCAGTAGAACTGAGGCACCGCTACTCTGTCAGATCCTGAATTTTCTTTGGGAAGTTAGGCCAGATTCATAAAGAGGCTCCAGAGAGCAAAGTGTGATCACTGCTTTTACCAGCATATAAACTATCAGATTTCTTTTAATTGTTTACTGTGGTGTAATACCATTATTTGGTAGCTTCTGACTTGAATATTTCATAGCTTAAAATGCACTCCTGTCTACTTCAGACCAAATAGAATCAATTAAAGATATTTTGTTTTGATCCATTCTGTCTTTTCTCAAACTCACAAGACTGTAACCGCAAATAGAGGGTTTACACGTCAAGGAAGATTGTCTGGGAAATAGATAAATGGTTTACAAACATTCAGAAAGCTTTGTAAACTTCTCATCAACAACTCCCATTCACGCAACCGTCTCCTATCTGTGAAAAATTGTCTCAAAAGTTAACTTCTGCACACCGGCCCAGCCTGACCTGGTTGAGGGCAGGTGACAGGCACTTGGCGTAACTAACTCTGCTACAGCTTGTCTTCTAGGGGACTCTTCTCTAATCTCCTCTTCACATCACAGCAGCAGCGTGCACCTGAGGATTATCGAGACACACAGAACAAGAAACATGACTTGAAAAGAACCAGTCTTTGGCCTGTATATGCAGTGGTTGAGGATGCACGGCATAAGTTTCAGTCTAGCCATGGTAGCTCAGTGTGCAAAGCAGCACTGATCCCTAGCCACAGACCTCTCAGGGCAAGGGTTCTTCTGTAAGTTTGTATTTTTACTCACTGGCTTTGGCTAACTGTTCACCCCATCTTCCAAATGCTTTTTCCTGTTCCAGTGGGTTTCTAGTACCTGCTGCATGATTAGCTTGCGCAGCACTGCTTAATAGGAATAGTTTATCATAATGAAGGCAATGCCTATGAAGTAATTTCACACACAAAATATCAAATGAAAATATTTCTTAGGTGTTTTCTTATACCACTACAAAGGCTTCTTGGTCAAGGCCAAACGTTCAGGTCTGCAAGACTGTGCAGTTATGACAAGCTATTTCCCGTAAGATGCGATATTATGTGTCTCGCTAAGTCTTTCCACATATATCCAGCTACTGTTTTTCGAGAGAGTTAAATGTAAGACGATGTATGAGAAAATATTTCCAATTGATACTTCCATACTTATCCCCTTTAAGCAGAAACAGGAATTTTTCAGATAGTTCGCAAAACCTTTGGTTTTGTTTAGTGAAGATAATGTAATGGGCTGTTATACATGCAATGTGTAACATTGCATTGTTATATTCTCCCATTTTCTCCCAAGATTGGCCTTTTTAATGTTTGTTTCTCATACCACACACTCTTTTCTTAGTTATGTTAAATGGTAACTAACCAAACTGCATTGCTGAATTATTAACCAACTCATAGCTGTTCTTGTTTCATGCTCAATTTACTTCATACTTCCAAGTGGACTTTTGCCTGGTTTTCAAATACTGCAGAATGGTTGCAAGTCTAACCTAACTCTTCTTTCTAATAGCAGAAACAAGGATCTCTGTTTTGAGTCAACAAATCTTCATGATTTTTGTTGTTGCTGTTGTTTTAAAGTAAAGTTGATGAAACAGGAAGAACTTTTCTGGATGATTTTAAATGGTCTAAAACATGTAATTGCTGGGTTAAAAGATGCTATTGAAATGGCAGAACTAATCATCCATGTTTCCTAAAACAGCTGAAGTTTTACAACTATTCAGTGGGAAGAGAAAATATGTCAAAAAAACAGTTACTCAAATAAAGAGAAGAGTCATTTACTTAAAAATATTTTCATTGCTGACTTTACAGTTAACTCATGATCTTGGGCAATATAGGAAGATATCATTGAGGAACAAAAAAAAAAACCCAACTATAATGATTATAGTGCAAGTACACTTGAACCTGCCAGCACACAAACTATTGATTTCAACTGAACTAAACTTTTTTGTTTCCTTTTTTTTTTTTTTAAATTTATTACTTCACTTTGGGATTACCAGGGGAATACATGTTGATACTTAGTTTATTTCTACAAGAACTGAATTTGAATTAGAAGCAGAATTAAGCCTTTCAGAATTTAAATACTGGACTGGATCCAAGAATTTATGTCAAAATAAGAGTGAATTTTTCAGATTTTAACATTTAAGTCATGAATTTTGAGTCCGAGGCTGCTACCTATGTTCACAAGTCTTCAAAAGACCTTTTCCCCACCTTTCTACTACTCCACCCCGTCTAAATTCTGAACTTTAGAAACAGAGCGCTTCCTTTGAGAAACGCAGGACTCTCATGGTACTAAAGCAAGTCTTCAATATGCAGCATGAAAGCACAACAAAGTGCTCCTTTTCTACTTGTTGCAAGACTGAAGACTGGAACAAATATCTTTAAGATGAGGCGAAGATATGAAAGGTTATTTAAAGACTGGGTCCTAAGGAAAGATTACTTAGAAGACTGAACTATTGATCTGTTCTCCTCCCTGCAGCCCCCTAATCCGATTTCTCCAACAATTTTGAACTCATTAAGGAACTTCAAGCCTTGCTTGACAGAGAATACACAAGAGGTAACATCCTACAAGTTCTGAGAAAATATGCTGCTGTGCAGAGGACGCAAAACCCAAGTCGTTCCCTCTAGCGAGGGGAAGATTACAGCTCTGAGCTCTGTTGTCAAGTCTGTCTGGCTCAGTTGAGCAACCACCCCATGCATATGGGCTTTGAAACAGCTATAGTGTAAACTGTGACTTGCTCATCCTCCTTGGCAACAGAAAGGGAGAGCACACTCGCACACAAGGGGAGATGGGGTAGAGGGGGAAAAGTATACACTATATTTAAGACCGGCAGTGTAGTGTAACGCAGAGCTCCCAGCTTGCGCCCAAGCAATCCACTGACTCACAGCCACGCTGCCTGAAGCAGAAGGTCAGAGCCAAAGCTGCAAAGGTTAAACAGTAAGGTTTCCTAGCCATGCCTAAGGGTGACTCATCAGCATCTGTCAGCAATAAAGAAGCGTTAAACTGGCTTGATTGGGCAGTCAGTCTCAAATGCTTTTGAATGAATTGGACACTCCTGTGCCAGCTCAGGGATCACAATACCTGTGGATGGGCACAGGATGGGAATGCATGATCATGCAATCCTTCTTCCAGGCATGATAATGCCGTCTCCTTCAGTGGACAACCCCCAGTACCCAGAGAGAGCCAGGAAGAGCTGTTATCTCTTAATGGTCCCGCTCTGGATGGGATTTTTGTCCAGATAATGGCTCTCTGGCACCTCTCTTTTGTTCCCAGGAGAAGCAGACACCCACTGCTCCCCTGACTCAGTCCAGGAGTAACAGCAACCTTTTATTCTCTACTAAGATTTTAAGTTAAGAGCCCTTTTTTGTTAGTACACCTAAACTTAAGGACACCATAAGTACAAATGCAAGCTTTTCACCATGTAACAAACGGTGGAGAGAGAAGTAGAAGAAAGGAAAGAAAACAGGTCCAAACCTGACACCAGGGACCTTGATTCCACTCACCACAAAACTTAAGAACGGGTATAACTGTCCTCACTTTACTCTTGTGAGAGTGTTGAGCACTTTCTTCCACACACATTCCCTCACACTTTCCTTCTCCTTTCCTAATGGTCTCAGAGACTTCTATCTTCAGTCAGCCACCATTGCTGCAATCCTTCTTAAATTGTAAGAAGACAATCTTCCAGATTGTGTGGGAACCCTTTGTCAGAGGAATTCCTGGGGACTTAGTCCCAATTTGATGAAATTGAGATTTGCTAAACTAGCAAAGGACCAAAGATACGATTCTTTGTTCAAGTAGAAATCCTGGTTTACCAGCAACTATTTTTAAAGGAAGGCGGTAACCAAATACATGTGGTTGTACATTTGTGTTGCTGTATTTTATATTCTGTCGAATAACACGGAATTTATTAATACTGTGATCTGTGCGTATCTCATTGTGAATGTGGACCTCAGCCTGCATGCTTGCAGCTGCAGCCTAAGAGATCCGAAACACGTAGGTATCACTTGAACTAATTTCCCCAAATCAGTTTCAGTTTTGCACTCCAATTGTATATGTGGCTCCTATTCACATGCAAAAGCATTACACTTAGAAGCAGGTGATAAGGATACATTGAAGATTATTGGAAGCTAATCTATAGGCCCCATTACTGCTCTTCACAGGGCAGTTTTTTTAAGCCTTCCATTGTAATGAATCCACATTTCTTGTGCAACTGCATTGCAGAAATGTGTTTTCAAGGAAAAAAAATGGTAGCAAGTCCTATATCTATAACAGAGAGGTCTATTCATCCATGGTATTCTATTTTCAACAGCTGCTTCATACCCATGTATTTTAAAAGACACTGTGGTGCTGCTTCAAAATCTCTCGGATTAAAGTCATGATCTAAAAGCTTATTCTAGTCATGTTGAAACACAGCAGGCTGTGAGGCTGAACACAGCCTGACAACTAGCCTAATGTAGATATTAAAGTTATTTTAGGAATCTAGCATATATGGCCTACATCTAAGGTCAAAGTGGGTACACCTCTAAGTTATTTCAACTCCTGTCACTGTGCTGCATCTAACAGCTCTCATGTCAAGTAGGATTTTTGGAAATACAGAATTGTTTATCTGCTGGTAAATAATTTGTTTCCTGACAGATTTTGGATGGCATTCACGCCGCCATAACCAGGATATACTTATTACCCTCTTCAAACTTCGCTCACACCAGCAATACATCCTTTGTATTTGAAATATTTCAGGCTGTGATAATACCCTTATTTTGCAAATAGGATTCCTAAATACCCACCTTTGAAAAGGAGGACAGCACACCTAATGGACACACCTCCAAAGACCACGTGTTTTCAGATTACACTTAAGTTTAAAAATACATATTGTCAATCCTGAATGTTGTGGCTCAATATCAACACTTTTGAAGAGATGGAAACCGAGGAAAATAATGCATAAAACACTTGTCAGACTGAACTTCCATGCCAACTGAACTCTACAGATATTACCAAGTCTCCAGTTCTCAAGTTGTTAAAAAAAAGAACACGTGGTTAGCCTGAATAGAATTGGTTTGGAATATGCAAAAACCAATGGCTGGCCCAAAAAGTAGAGATAAGCAGAAAGTTTTTAGTTTTTAAGACACTTAAAAACTGACTGAACCTCCTTCCATTTCTCTGCATCCATATTATCATAGCATTTGAAACAATGAAGATACAAGCAGAAACATTACAATAAAAGTTTTATATAAGTTTTGTACGTTTTTTTCACTCCTGGAACACAGAGACGGCAGGAGAATGTCAGTGTCTGGTGTGCGATTACATCACCTGTATGCCCAAAACTCCTGACACTTGCTCCCAGGTGAACAGTGGCGACTTTAATTTCAAAAACATGGGCACAATGCTGTCAAAACTGCTCTATCTAGGCTTTCTAGATAGCGTCCAACTCAAAAGCTGGACTTGTTAATCATAGCTACAAATGCCTCTGAAAATTTGGGTTGCTTTGCTAAGGCAGTCCTTACTGAAAAGTAGACAGCTGTCTCCTCTGGCAATAAAAGAAAAGAAAAAAAAGAGAGGAACGCTTCCATTTGCTAGAATCCTAATTTCCGGCAGTCCAATAATAATTTCTAACCTGGGTACTGGAGAGAAAAGACTTAGGTTTCGTATTACTTCAAAAACCCCCAAGAGGATTTCAAAATCATTTCAGCCGGATGTCTAGCTGTCAAAGAGCAGGAGTCCCTGTCATACAGATGCAGCATAAACAGTTACTTCGAACTGTGCATATCAATACCTGACAGCTGTACCCCTGCAGCACCCGTGGTTAAAATGTGAAACCAAACCTGAAAGGAGAACCAGCTATAAGGATTAATACTCTAATGCAAAATCCACAGTGCTATGTTTCAGCCACTGCCTGTGGCCTAGTTTATTTTAACTTCACCTTATTTTTTAAATGAAGTGTCATAAACGGCAACAGTTCTCACAGCTATTCTGAACTGGAAGGTTATGTCTCAGTTACCAACAATTCATCCAAACACAGAAAGGTGTCTTCAGGCCAATAAAACAATTGCTTTTGTCTGTAAAATTTAGTTGCCAATGTAACAGTGTTGCTTAGGGACAGCTTCTTGTCTTTGGCCAACTCTTATTTGTCATCACTGAAGGCACGCGTGCAACACAGTCCAATTAATGGCCAAGCTTTGTCCAAAATGTAAGTAGCAACAGAGAGGAGTGCTTTCAGAACTGAAAAAGGATAGTGATGTGTTTCTACACTATTGACACCTCAAAGGCCTTTCCAGTTCAATCGTCAGCAACCAAATCTGTAAGCTTCTCTGCATGCGGTGTTCACCCGCCTCCTTCACAAACGCACCAGTGCTGGGTGCATTTGTCTCTGTGCCCACTAGCACAAGCTATTCACAAAAAAACCCGAAACATTTCTTCTTAACACATACGAATGAGTTATGTTGTACACGCATCAATTCGTACATCTTTATAACGTACTATCCTATCTACATACCACAGTTGATATTCTCCAGCCGTATTAATATCTTTTCCTGATTTTACTTTATCAAGGCCTAACTTGAGACCTAACAGCATCAGTTTCCACACCTTAATTACATGACCCCATAGTAAGGCTTTTCCACTTCTGACAATTTTTAACAGAATGTATTTTATTACACCAATATTAGCTCCTGATGTCTTGGTTCCTGAACAAATAATCTTCTTCCACTTAAGTACCTACACGGTATACTCTGCATGGTGATTATTTTCACATCATATTTGAACATGTTATTCCTTTCAACAAATTGCAATGACAGCAGATAATAAAAACAATCTACTGGACTTTATAAACACTTCTTCGCTGACACCTTAATATTTTCAAATTAAATAAATCGTATGTTCACGCTGCTGCAACATTAGGATGAGGGGCTTTTAAGGATCATCTACAGTAAGAACAATTCTGATTTCCTTCTTCAGGCCAGATCCGGAGGCAAAGTGCTTCCCTCTGGCACTGGGAAACATGCTGTGGGCAGCTATGGTCACACAAGTTATTTCAGTCTAGGTATCCAATATTCCAAAAAGGAAAGAAAAAATTTAGGACTATTTAAACCCCATAAATTACTCACATCTTTCAATCTAAGACCTCAAAGCTTTCAAATAGCTAGGTAGACATTGTATTTTTGATCAGGCAGCCTACTGATTTTGCCCATGCTGTCTCCAAAGTAGGATACATGCCGAGGTCAGGTCCTTTGAGAGTGTCACTCTGGGCAGCAATAACTTCTCCACTCAAACCAATAACTGCAATCAAATTTAGCACGTCAGTAAAGCACTCACACAAGCAGACACTGGTCTCAGCAGAGACTTCCAGTCGTTGGTGTTTAACATCATCAGGTGAGACAGGTTTTTGCTCAAGATCTCCTCTGCCATCATGCTTTATTCCTTGTGATTTAACCAAAAGCAACAGGAGAGCAGACCTGAGTACTCACACAGACAAGAGAAAAAAAAAGTCTCAGCTGACAGGTGGCAAAGGCAACTTTGCCTTCTAGCTGAGCCTGGGACCTCTCTCCTTCTCATACTCTTCTTGGCTGCTGGGGAGTAGGAAGCAGCACTGCTCTAAGCTGAGAGAAGGCAGAGTTTTCCTTTGCTGCCCAGTAAAAGGGCAGGAGACAAAAGTCAAGCAGCCTGGCTTTGATTACATCAGGACGAGATCAGGTACAGGATCAGCAGGTAGTTCGTGCCCATGGCTGCAATTCACCATTCTGTCCATACCGCACATTAAAACCGATACCAGTCTTTGGCCTGGGATTTCAAACCACAAGCCAGCAACTCACAGCTTCAGCTCAGAGGTGTAATGACAGCTAAGGTAAGCAAGCTGGGGCCCAAACTGAGACTACGAATTAAGTTGAAATGCAGCTTAAATGTCCCCACCCAAGGGGACAAAAAAAAAAAAAAAATGTTGAGAACAAAATGAAATTTTTCAACTCTGTTAAGAGCGTAAGAAATGCTGTACTGGGCCAAGGCCATAGTGCACCTTGACCAGCAGTAGTAGAACAACTGATACTCTAGCTAGAACCCACTACTCTTGTACTCCCCTAGCACCTACAAGAACTGGATTATGCATGCTAAAAGGCACATACCTGTGTATCCCCTATCTGCTTATGGACTAGTCATCCACCACAGTTTGTCCATATTTTTTTTTGCAACTGCTCATATTGTGTCTGTCTCCACAACCTCCAGAAGTCCACTATACACTATATAAAAAAGTACTTTAACTGTTTCAAATCCATTAAAATCCATTTCCTAGCTCTTCTGGGGTGTGATTTAGTGA
>VXBH01009193.1:484592-600813 GCA_013400035.1 Rynchops niger
TTAGTGAATAATAGTTCATCTCTTGCCTTTTTCCTTACCAATTTTATAAGCCACAGTCATACCCTACCACAGACATCCCTGCTCCAAACTAAGTCCCAACCTTTTCATCTCCTTGATAAGGCAACTGCTCCATTCCCTCAGTCATTTTGACAAGGTACAAGAGCAGCAATTAAACCTCCCGTGTCTGTCTTGAAGTGTAGAAGCCATTGCCTGTAACTGCTGTTAGTATTCAGCTAAATTCAGCTAAAACTAACTGCCTCTAGTATTTCAGCACAGTTGGTGGAGGGGCGGGGGGGGGGGAAGTACTTTGAAAATAGGATTGCTATTCATGCCAGCACAGCACTGAGTCCCTGATATGGTTTTGAACCATTTATTTCAAATAGGCCCAAACTACACCTAGCCCTCATTGTTGAAAAAGGTATGTCTCAAACCCTATGCATTTAAAGCATCTTACCCCAACAGCGTATCCTTTCTATATTTGCAGAAAAGCCCTATTGTATACTTTAGGAGCTTGATAGAATACATTATTCCATTTTCAAAATGTAATCATCCTCCCTGTTTTTCCAGCAAACTGTGTCTCCAACTGTTGTCTTTTATATAGTTGATCAAACAAAACCCAAGCAATTAAGAATCCTATAATCAATGTATCTCTACTGACTGAAATAATATAACTAAAGCTATCTATATAAAATGGCTGTAAGAAAAAGCCTTGCTTGATTCAGACTGAAAAGAGAGAATCCTCTAAAGTAGTACTTCACTGTTTGGTGAATTATCAGAACTGCTTTATTTTTGTTACTAAGCCTGAAAGACTGGAAGAGATAGGCTTGAGTCCCAGGAGTATCAGTTGTATGCAACAGAGACTCCAAACCAAACAACAAAAGTTACCAAACCAAGGTTTCATTTCCTCCGTTTCACTCCTCTGCTCCCATATACAAAATAACCCACAGATTAAGTCAACCTTTTATTTTCTTGAAAGAGTTACTCTCTCAGCCTTTGTCACAAAAATCAGGACTTTTCTCTCACTCCCTTGTTGAACCAGGATACTGCGTTACTTTTTCAACAGCTATTACATGTGTGATTTCCTAAATAAATGACTTCATCTTCACTGTTCTTATGTCCATTTTAAGCCTGACAAAAAAACTCTGGCTACAAAAGATATGAGACTTGCAACCTTGCTCTATTACAAAGAGAAAAAGGGCATCAGAGTTAAAAGCTACGGGATGGCACGATGTGCAGCACCAGATTGTGGTGGAGGTGAGAAGAGAAGATGCAACATGGAGATAGAGTAGGAAGGAAAAGAAGGGCAGATACTCACAGCCTTCTTTGCAGCTTGCCTGTTATCTGGAGGCCTATCTGGAATAAGGAATAATATTTAATTTTGTTATAGAATTCTCCATTCTCTTTCCTATGCGAGTCTAGTAAAAAAAAAAAAAAATAAAAAAATCAATTTTAACACTGCAATGACTTTTAGTTACATCCTTTTTAAAAAGTGTTTAAATGTCAGTGAGTTACACTGACAGTCTTACGCAGCTGTCAGAGCTGAACTCCAGAATCACGTATATTGGGTTGCCTGCTAACTGTTCAAGATTTACTCTTCTTTTGCCAGCTCACACAGCATGCTTTTCCTCCTTCTGCAGAAAACAAGTTTGAGTGTTCAGTACCCTGTAAGGTATCTTTCCTTGTCCTCCTGTATGTGTTCTTACACAACCAGATAAGAGAAGCCTTTATCCCATTATCAAGAAAAACTTAGTAATATTCAATCACTTCTGAAATTACTTCCAGGTGAGGGGTAGCATACACTTTAAAAAGAAAATAGTTATCGTTAGTTTTCACACCTGACTGTAGAAAACAGATCCTACTCTGTTAACCTTATTGTGCCTGGGAGTAGAAGAGCACTGAAACTATCTTCTTTCCTCTCTGCCAGACCTCTCCCTTTCCAGTGGGAGGTCTGCCTGACCTAGATATACATTTTATTCAAACAGAGGATGGAGACAAGAAGTCTTTGTGCGGCACAGGTGAGAGGCAGGGGAGAACTTCAAAAAGGAAAGCTTCATTTGGCCGCTCGCTTGGCAAAAAAAAAAGCACAGCCACTTGAATACCTATCAGTGAGAAATAGCCTGTGGGCACCTTGCTTCTTTTCGAACCTTTTATTTTCTTTGTTATCTTTCAGCGTCCTTTTCCCTTTCAGATATGCTGCTTAAAACAAACAAAAAAAAAAACCCCAACCCTGAGTGATAGCGATCCCTCCAGACACATAGATATTTGACATACGTGACAGAGAGACACAGCCTTGAAAATGGACCAGAATGAATGAAGTGGTCTCCAGTCAATAGCGCAAAACCCCCAGACCCCCTATCTGAGCTGAATTCTAAAAGCCAGCATTACAGAAAGTGATATTAACCTTCCTATAACGAAGTAAATTAAACCTACCTCAAAAACCCTACCCCAAAGAAAAGAGGGGTGAATTTAAACGAAGTATTCATGGGAGAACTGAATTATACCACATTTGGTTCTTTGGTTAAGCCACTGATTCATTCAGCACCATCTTTTTATTTCACTTATTTTGTGAACCGATTGAATCCTTGGAATTTGTAGATCTTGCTTCATTCTAAAATATTAGCTAATCAGCATGCTTTATTTCCTAAATGGAAGAAATTTTCATTATTTGTGCATCTCCAAGTAACCGTTCATTCAATTTTCAGAGAATCTACATTTGTACTTTTGCCAGTAGATTTCAACCATACCCTATCTGCAGACTAGCAAACACAGAAGTTTACAATTTCACACACACACATTTGCACAGCACCATAGTTACTGCATTTTTGGTTTGATATAAACCCTAGCAGAAGGTTAATGTAGGATGGACTCCCAAAAAGTGAAGCTTAAAGACAGATTTGAAGTAGGAGGAGCTGTTGATCACATATGCCTCTTGTTAACTGATTTTACTCTTTTAAGCAGTGGCAGAGGGTAAGAAAAGAATAAATGTGTTGATAACTATCGTGAGGAAACTTAGAAACAGGATATTCTCTCTCTAGGTCTTTCATTTCCAATCATGGCATTACAAACATTAAGCATGTGGAATACAGCTTTGTTGCTTCACAATATAGGCATGTGGAAAAAGTAAGGAAATGTAATTTACACTACTATATAAATATCCTAATGTCTAATTTCTTCTTTCAGCTAAAAGAGGAAAACAAACATATAGAATATCCTGAGTTGGAAGGGACCCACAGGGATCATCAAGTCCAACTCTTGGCTACATGCAGGGCAATTTAAAAGTTAAACCGTATATTTAAGACCATTGTCCAAATGCTCCTTGAACACTGACAGGTTTGGGGCCTTGATCACTTCCATGGGGAGCTTCATCTAGTGCTTGACCACTGTCTCAGTGAAGAACTTTTTCCTGTTATCCCATCTGAACTTCCCCTAATCCAGCTTTAAGCCATTCTCTCACATGCTATCACCTGACACCACAGGGAAGAGATAAGCCCCTCCTTCTCTGCTCCCCCTATGACAAAGCCATAGACGGCAAGGAGGTCACCACTCAGTCTCCTATTCTCTACACTGAGCAAATGTAGTATCCTCAGCTGCTCCTCAGAAGTCATGCCCTCTAGTCCTTTCACCATGTTTGTTCTCCTCCTTTGGACACATTCTAATATTTTAATATCTCATATCATGGAGACCAAAACTGCACGCAGTACTCGAGGTGAGGCCACACCAATGCTGAGTATGAGACAATAATTTCTTTTGATGGCTTAGCTATACCCTGTGCCCAATGCACCCAGGGTAAGGTTGGCCATTCTGTCCACCAGGGCACACTGTTCACTCGCATTAAGCTGACCATCAACCAAACCCCCCAGATCCCTTTCTGCAGGGCTGCATTCCAACCTCTTGTCCCCCAGCCTATAAGCACATCCAGGATTACACCAGGTACAGAATCCAGCATTTGTCAAATTTCACATGGTTGGTGATTGCCCAATGCTTCCAATCTACCAGTATCTCTCTGCAGGCCTCTCTACACCTGTAGGAATCAACAGTTCCTCATAGTTTAGCCTTGTCAACAAACTTTCTTAGTGTGCACTCAACTCCTGTGTCGAGGTCATTGATAAAAACACTGAAAAGAACTAGACATAAAATTGAGCCCTGAGGAACACCACTAGTGACTGATCAGATGTTACCCCATTTATTACAACACTTTGAGTCCAACCTTTCAGCCAATTGTTCATCCATCATACTGTATATGCGTCTACCTATATGACTTTCCTTTCATGAACCCATGTTGGATTTGATAGATGACTGCATTGCCTTTCGAGTGGTTTTCAGTAACTCCCAGAATAATCTTCTCCATAGTTTTACTGGGCACCAAAGTGAGACTGACAAGCCTATAATTACTAGGATCTTCTTTCTTGCCCTCCTTGAAAACTGGAATAATTTGCTAGCTTCCAGTTGTCTGGGACTTCTCCAGATTCCCAAGACTGTTGATAAATAATAGAGAGGGCTCACAATAACATCGGCCAACTCTTTCAGTACCCTGATATAAATTTCATTGGGGCCCACAGATTTATGTGCATTCAGTTCCAGCAGCAAATCCCGTACAAGTTCAAAGTCAACCGGGAGCTTATCACTCTCCCAGTTGCGGTCCTCCGACCCAGGCCTTCAATAGGCCCAGTGGACACCATTTGTGTTGAAGACAGAGGCAAAGAAGACATTAAATGTCTCTGCTTTATCTTCACCCCTATTTGTTAGGCAATCAACCTCATCGAGTAATAGACCACTGTTTTCTTTAGTCCTGCTTTTGCTGTTAACATGCTTAAAGTCTTTTTTGTGATCCAGCACAGTAGTTGCCAGCTTAAACTCCACTCGAGTTTTTGCTGTACAGATTTTCCCCCTAGAGTGGTGAAGTGCATCTCTGTAGTCCTCCTGTGTAATCTGACCTTAATTCCACAGTCCATACACTTTGACACACTGAATTACCTGCTCCTGGGGTCTTAAACATTGACCAGTATTTATGGACCCCAATTCCCTCAAAAGCAGATTCCCAGGAAACCTCACTAATTAGTTCCTAGAGCAGGTTAAAGTCTGCTCCCCCAAAATCCAGGGTATTAGCTCTGCTGACAGTTTTCTTCATATCACTAAAGATTTTAAACTCAACCACTTCATGATCACTGTGGCCAAGACAGCCACCAATCATCACTTTACCCAGAATACCATCTCATATCAACAACAGATCCAGAAGGGCACCTTTCCTAGTTGGCTCCCTTAGTACCTGTATAAAAAAGTTATCTTTAAAGTGCTTCAGGATTCTCCTGGACCTGCTGTATGATAGTCCCAGTTAATGTCTGGGAGGTTGAAGTCACCCATAAGGACAAGGGCAACTGATCTAATGGTTTCCCTTAACAGAACGATACGTTGGTGTCACCGTGCTGGATGAGTGATCTACAGTAGACTCCCACAAGAATATATGCCTTATTAGTTTTTCCACTAATCCGTACCCAGAGGCTCTCAAGCATGTCATGCCTGACTGAAAGTACTGTATGGTCCAACCTCTCCTCATATACAGCATTAACCCTCCCCCTCCCCTATCTTGCCTATCTCTCCCGAAAAGCCTTTAACCCCTACACCACAGCACTCCTGTCACTGGACTCTTCCCACCAAGTCTCACTTATGCCAGTGATGTTGCAGCTCTGGAACCGAACCAAGGCTACTAGTTCCTCTTGATTATTCCTCATACTGTGTGTGTTTGTGTACAAACATTTCAGATGCTCTCCAGTACTTTGTGGTGCAGCATGAAAGCCCTCAGAAGTCACTGCCTTCTGCCTGGTGGGAAGAAAGTGCAGGATCCCCTTTGTCATGGATCATGCCTAGTTGACATTTCTGTTACAGGGAGGGCAGTATGGTCCCACAAGTCAACCCCCTTCTTGGACTCCTGGATGCTCCTCAACCTGTCCGCTTCCTCCCAAAGTTCAGCCACTGAATGGAACAGCTCTCCTATGTGGTCGTACCTCCCACACGAGTTCTTGCTGCTGCCCTCAGACACCAGCAGAAGCCTCAGGCACATCCTGTAGCCAGAGACTTAGAGAGCCGTGTGTTCCCTTGGGAGCTTTCTTTGAGTAGTGGCTGTGGGTACTGGGAGCAGTCCCAGTGGATAACACCACAGGGGACACAGCGGTCTGTCAGGTGGCAGCCATTGCTTGAGCTCCCTGCAGGGGAGTTATGACCAGCAGTGGGTGGTCTGGCTAGTGAAGCCCACCTCCTGCCCACCTGCCTGCCCCTCTCATGCGACCTGCCCAGCCCTCCCCACACACAGCCCCAGGGTGCTGAGACCCAGGACTCCCCCAGGCAGGCCGGTGGTCGCACACTCCTCCTCCCAGACCCAGCAACTGCTGCTGTCAGCTTCCTGCAGTTTGATCCATCCCCTTAGGGAAACCAGATTAGTAAGTCTTACAAGTGATCACAACGTAGTGGGGCGAAGACACAATTCCAAGTCAAGAAGTGCCCAATAACAAGGATTTTATACTTGGCCTCACATCTCCTCCGCAGAGCTAGCAATGGGGAGGGGGTAGGGACAGCTGAGAGTGCCCTGGTGGCAGTGACTGGCTGCTCCTCGTACCAGCCAGTGGCCTCAAAGCATGGAAAGGTTTTCCTATAGGTTACATCTGGTGTCTCTGTCATGACAGGAGCATGACAAACAGTCTTGAAAAGCAAGGCAGGCAAACAAGAAAGGAGAAGACTGAAATCAAGGCCGTGACACAGGCAGCCCAAAAACCTGAGCCAAAATTTGCCCAAAACCTGAGCCAAAACAAATATTCAATTGCAAAATATATACTGGGTTTTTTTAACACAAAGTGACGGTTGCAGAGACACTTGTTCTCTTCATGCATTGAAAGTTACCTGCTGGATGTATTGAGGATTTGCAAGTATCATGGCTACACGTAGACAAATCCAGTTAATAAAATAATACCCAAGCTTGTTATTTTGGGGGTATACACACCAGAATTTAAGACATTAAAAAAAACCAAACAACAAAACAACTCAAAACCACTCATGTTTTGCAAATGCTTCAGAACACAAAGTTAAACTATTAACTGATATCTAGAAAGGTATTAAAAACTATAAACTTAGTAACATATACTGTTACCGTTGTCCCAAAGCGGAGTTGTTTACCTGGTGTGCAAGACACTAACGTACACACAGAGGTATTTATTTAAATCATTTCTGTGCAGAGATGGGTGCTAAATGGTAATCCACAAAGTTAGCATGCTGGTCTACAAACTCCTCAGAATACTTATGCAGTTCGAACTAAAGTATATTGTTACTGTTCAAATGAAGGTTTTTTAGTCTATGACCGTATTAATGCTGAGTTAACTAGAAAGCTTCAAATCAAACTACTGCAGCAGACATTTGAAACCTCTCCCATCTAGAGATACGTACCTTAAATCAGTAAAAAAGCATTTACCGCAGAATGAAAAAAACATCACAGAAGCCAGTGCTTGAAAAATCCAGTCCCATTTTTTAAAACACCCAAAACAGACACCCCCACCCCCACACTCCACCCCCCATACGCCTCACACTCCAAAATCACACGCAAAAGGAAAAAGGTGAGGAGCAACAACCACTCTTCATACAGCAACGCAGCTGTCCACCCTCAGCCAAGAACAAGGGCCTCTAAGTTAAAAAACTTCTCAGACAGGGGGGCTGCGAAGGGTGTTCAACACCCCTCGCCCCATGTCTTGCAATCCTTTCCCTGCAGCAACCACCAGCAGTGGTATGACCCACCCCCAACGAGGATACGCTTTGGGGTGACTGCACTTCCCTGGAAGCCATCAGAGAAGGGTCTGGTTTTGAACCCTCCAAGAGCAGGCAGGGAAAAGCACACCAAGGGCTCGGCTGCTGTGCAAAGGTAAGCACAGCCACCCCGGCAGGCACGCTTTTACAGCAAAGGGAAAACCACCCTTCCTTTGGGAATGGTACCCGTGTAAACCCTTGTAGACAGGGTGAGGTCAGGTGCCATCCTGAGCTCAAGCAAAGGGAGCAGAGTGACAAAATCAAAGCACGCCCAAGTCAAAACAGCGAAGCCCAGAGAAGGGGAGGCAGGGTGGCTGTCTCCCCGGGCGGCGGGTGCATCCCCGAGCCATGCACACCCGCTGCCTGCCCCTTAAACGCTTGGCCTGACAGTCATGGAGTCACTCCAGCCCAGATGCCTCTTTTGTCCAGCAGACAGCCTGCAAGAACGCCGCTTTTTCATAGGAAACGATTGCGCTCGGAAAAGTAAACACTTCAACTATCCAGAAGCCAGGTAATTAATGTTTGGAATAAGTATTGGAAGTTATCAAGGTGTCTCAGGCAAACACCACGAGCTGCGTTCAGACATATTTCTGGATAATTCAAGGTGCTGATGCATGAGGTTGCACACAGTCCTGACAAGTTTAAAAACTCCTGCTGGTCTCTTGCGCCCTACCCGAGCGTTTTCTTTTTCCACTGAGAAAACAGCAAGAGCCTGCTCAGCCTCTGCTGCCAGTTTCGGTCCCCGGGGAAAGCGAGAATGACACTGACAGGTGGGTCTGAAGCTGCAGGATCTTAAAAATGCTGGTCCCCACTCAAACCCTGGGGTGTAAAACTTCCCGCTGGCCCCAAGGACACCGAGTCCTCTGGGATGCGTGGCGCGGCGGCCACCTCCGGCTGAGCCCCAGCTTCCCGGCGGTTGCCATAGCAGTGAAAGGCAAACCTAGCAACGGGCGCACAAGCCTCCCAAGTACACAACTCCAAACCACATTCTTCAAATAAATTAAATTATCCAGCCTTGCCTCTTACTGCTCCCCCCCCCCCCCAAAAAAAAAAAGACACAGTTTGTTTCAAGAAGCTGTTAAGATTGTGCCGTTTTTGTTCAGACTCAGCACAAGAGAAGGGATTTAATTACTGCTAAAATTAAAAGATAAGTGCTGTGCCATGGCAAAATTACAGTAGTTTGCAGTAAGATTTGCCTTTTGATATGCCTTTTGTAAAAGCTATTCTCCTGGCAGTTATTGACTACGTAAGTAGTTACGTTAGGCAACAGAGAGCAAAATAAGAGTTTAGCTTCCATTGTAGACCGGCTTTGTTTTGCAACCCAGATTCCCTTCTCTGTGAAAAGATGTGGTCGTACAGTGTTTTGTTAGTTTCTGTTAGTATTGCAAGCAGAAATTATTTGTGCACGTTAAAAATTAACCTTCCATTTTCACGTGCTTATCAATATGATTATTCAATACATATCTTAACTGACTGCAGTGTCTTCAGAGGTGTATTAACTTTGCTTCCAGAGTTATTTATCTAGCTTTTCAGCTTCAAAAACTTGCATTCTAATATTTTATCTCTGTGACACGTGGTTAAAGAAACAGCCTACAGAGGAATGCTAAGAGCATAAAGCATTGGATTTCTGCAAATTTCACACAGTTAAGTGTAATTCTACCTAACGTGAATACAGCCTTTTCATAAAAAGGGTACAAAGCTCTGTAGGCCAAATGGACACGAAGGAGGCTTGAAGAAATAGACGAATGTTCCACTGTTATTGCCTTCTCTCCACTGAAGGGTTGTTCCCTGTCTCCAGTTCAAGTCCCCTGTCTCCAATAGGCTGGGCAGTGGCTGGCTTGAAAGCAGCTCTGAAGAAAAGGACCTGGGGGTGCTGATGGATGAGAGGCTCAACATGAGCCATCAGTGTGCACTAGCAGCCCAGAAAGCCAATTGTATCCTGGGCTGCATCAGAAGAAGCGTGGCCAGCAGGTCGAGGGAGGTGATTCTCCTCCTCTACTCCACTCTTGTGACACCCCACCTGGAGTACTGCGTCCAGTTCTGGAGCCCCTACTACAAGAAAGATATGGAATTGCTGGAACGTGTCCAGAGAAGGGCCACGAGGATGATCAGAGGGCTGGAGCACCTCTCCTATGAGGACAGACTGAGAGAGTTGGGGTTGTTCAGTCTGGAGAAAAGAAGGCTCCGAGGAGACCTTATAGTGGCCTACCAGTATCTTAAGGGAGCCTACAAGGAAGCTGGTGAGGGACTTTTTAGGATGTCAGGTAATGGTAGGACTAGAGGGAGTGGATTAAAACTAGAGATGGGACGATTCAGACTGGATGTTAGGAAGAATTTCTTCACCATGAGGGTGGTGAGGCACTGGAACAGGTTGCCCAGAGAGGTGGTGGAAGCCCCATCCCCGGAAGGTTTTAAAGCCAGGCTGGATGGGACTTTGAGCAGCCTGGTCTAGTGGGAGGTGTCCCTGCCCATGGCAGGGGGGTTGGAACTAGATGATCTTTAAGGTCCCTTCCAATCCTAACAATTCTATGAATTATTTTTTTCTGAACAAAATGTACTTACAGAAGGAACCTTTTGGGTTATCATTCTTTTCCTCTGAAAACACAGCCTCCAAATTGTGTGAAGATCACTGGAGGGTTCATTCCAACAGAATTGTCCCACCAAGTTTTGCAAGTCGCCTCTTCAGTTAAATTCAGGCTGGATAAAGTGGTTCCACTCACTGCCCTGTGAAATTTTAATGGGATTTATTTGAATTGTTTACCTGTTATGACAAATTACTTAGATAAATAAAACACTTCTCATCCAAGAGTCAGGAGGAAACCCAGGATGTTCTACTGAGTCCCTAAGGAGAGCAATCTAACATTCATCCATATGAAATTACACACACACCAATTCAGGAAGAGGGGGTAAATTTCCCAAGTGCTGGTCTTCGGCTAAGGAGTAACACTCCTTAAGCAAGAGGACAAAACCAGGGTGGAGTATAATACCGTTGTGTAAACACAAAATAAAATGCAATTATGTACTTTAGAGATTTATCATTAAAGTGAAGTCACGCTGGAATATTACTTCACGCTCCTGTAAGCCATCAAAACATGATCGTGAACCTCCCTACAACCACAAGCCAGCGTGCTCAAAGGCTGATTAGAAGATTTTTGAAGGCTGTTGTTTTATTCGGTAGCTCCCCTGATGAATGTTGACTGTTCACATTCCTGTTGATATATCACAACTCTCATTAAATTGTTTCCATCTGCAATTGGTCTTTTCAGGGAAGGCGCCTGTGAGTTAGAAACCCTTCCTCCCCCCCACAATACTGCAGATAAATATCAGAATCAAGATAGTAACACTCATGGCAAGTCAAGTATACACAGAAATTATACCATCTGGCACAATTAGTCAGCCTGAGGGCTGGTTAATGAACTGTAATATACACAGTCGAGCACGCATGCTGCAGTTGCAATTCTTTATGATATCAGTGGACATGTAAATTTAGCAGGGGACACGAGAAGTCTTTCTAGTATATACAATTTCCTTTTTTTCTAGTATGCACAAGTACTAGAACAGAAAGCTTTTTCTCCAAGACATTCCTGTATGCCTCTTGCTGTTCCTGTAACAGCAAACAAATTAACATTTTTGGGTTTATACACTGTAGAAGCAGCAAAAGACATCCAGTTTAGACTGTGGTTTTGGTACATTACAGCATACCAGAAGCACAGACACTCAGAAAATAATTTTGAGGATTCCAACATCGAACTGTGACTTAACTATTGTCTGCTGTGCGTCAGGAGTGACAAACGCCACCATCCGCTGCACCTCATTCTTTTCCATACACTAATTAATAGTGCCTGAGGAATCAGCTCTAATATGGTCGTCCACCAAGAGAAGACAGCAGCTGTTACCTCCCCTCCACAGATACCATTACAGGCCTCCTATCATCCGACTGCCACTGAGAAAAATAACATCTTCAATGTGTCACTTCTTAGCTGCTCCTGCTAGCTCAGCTGTGGCAACATCTCTGTTAAAATCCTCCTCTTTTTTCAGGGCTTCAGTGCTCATTTACACAGAAATCGGTACCGTATGTGCCATTGACTCTTCACCAGAAGTAAATTAAGAGTTAAAGAACCACACAAATTTTATCCAATTAACCATGCACACAACTGTCCTATGTGACAGCACTAAATTAACTTGTGTTATTTTCCATAGCCTCTGACACGTTGTGCACATATACCTACATGCAATGATACACGTTACAAAAATCATATTTACTAAGCTTATTTAAATATATATGCCTTGTCCCAAAACAGGATTTAATAATACAGTTTGCTTGTCTCAAGCAGCATGCTTCCTCAAAAGGGACCCAAATATTATGCAAGTATTTCTGGGCACAATTTGACACCTGCTCTCCTGCCATTAAAATGTAGTTGTTTGAATTTACTGTTGTTTCATTTACTATTTCATAGAACCATAGGATCTGTTGGGTTGGAAGGGACCTTTAAAGTTCATCTAGTCCAATACAGTCTAGTTTCAATACAGTCTTTCTCTCCTGAACTAGTGGCAGGGATGACCACCTCTTCTGTAAACATACTGCTGATCTAAGGCAGGGTGTGACAACACCGAGGCTTTACAAATGCAGGCATACCTGATTGCGTGCTTTCCTATGAAGTACCAAATATTCAACAACTTGGTGGCCAATGTTAAAAAGGAAAAGAATTGTCCTCATGCCTTGTTTAGTGCTTTGGTCACTGTACTGTATGGTGTTATTTTCCTCAAAAGACAGACCTTTTTATTTTCCTCTTTCCTCTCAGCGTTACGCAGCAAAAGGAGGAGCTGTGAAAAAAAAGAGTGAAAACAAAAGGAAAACATAGATAACATAGAGAAGGTCTATGAAGGTTTAGGCTGGCAGGTCTAGAGGACTGTGCCAGAACATTTCACCTACTGGTACAGGTCAACACTTGTGCATGTATAAGTCGACATAATACACTAAAAACCTCTGCAGAGTAGCTGTAGCTAGACATCTCCCCCACTTCTGCCCCTTTGACAGCACTGTGTCCTATAACCCTCATCATTATTTAACATAATTTTTTCAATAGCACTTAAGAGAAAATTGCCTGCTTGAGAGAGATTCTTTGGCTTAGTTTTTATACCGCATTTAACACAAAGCCTGTACTAAACAAAAGGTTTGCTTTTAACCTCCCCACAGTAGATACTGGACTCCTCCATTTGGAAGCCTCGAAGAGCAAAGACACATCATCATGATTAAAAGTTTAGATTTATCTTCTGAAGAAGAAACAATAATTCAGCATCAAACACTTCTTCAGCAGTCAAATTCCTTCTTCCATATGTTGAGACCCCAGAAGCTTTTTCCTCGGAGGTAATATTGCTTTCCATCACTTGTGTTTAAAACGAAGTTATACAGAAGCAGCTCTCTGCCCGTATCACCAACTGCTGCATTTATTTGCAGAGACAGAGCAGGTGAGTTAGCCAGGCTCACCTCCGCACATCACCACCAGGGAACTTCTTCAGTCTAAGGAGTACAGACCACTTCCAGTCCTGACTCCCAAGGTACACCGAATCATCTTGCAGCCACAGCAGTTCAGTCTGCCAGCACGTGGAATGCTCCTGCTGACTTACTGTAAAGCTTCACTCTGCACTTGGGTTATGTAAGTCTACTTCATAACCCGAAGTTCTTTACCAATGCATAGGTTATTTGCGTTGATGAATTTAGCGCAATTATTCATGTTAATACCCATAAGGAAACAAAGATGAGAAAGATAAGCCTGCTGTGGATAAAATTCAGGGCTGGCATAGGGATTCTGAGGATGGTTTAAAGATACATTTTGTATGAAAAAGAGAAGCTCCTTCATGAAGTACTTCAACCATTGAAGGTGGTGATGAGAAGTCGTAAAACTTTCATTTTGAAAAGCAATCTTTACCTTCAACCAAGATTACACAACTATTTTTTGTAACAATTTCTAACATTGCACAAAGATAGAGTTAAGTCATCGCAGTGCTTTTGATGATAGTACATCTTTCAGAACTTGCACTCTTCATATAACTGCACACATGCTTAATTTCTCAAACTAGCCTAAATCTTGAGGATTCTATTTCAGAGTGCCTGTCTTCACCACGTTCAGTTTTTAACTTTGGAATACTTTTGACTACAAAAACACTGAATAGATTTTGGAATTAAAACTTTAAAAATGTATCTGTCAAGAGAAAGTTTAAGTCTCAAAAAGCAAAGGTTAAATCTTTGTGAAACATCATTTTTCTAAACAGATGTAGAAGTCTTTCATTCAACTGATTTTTGTTAGCTTCTGTGCCTTACGTCTGCTGGCCTGGTAACACTACAACATGATGAAAGTATTATACTCTATATTGTGAGTCTCTCAAGGGACCAGGAAATTTGAAATGGTCTGAGTATGGTTAGCAAGGATGAAAGAGACAGACTACTCCTTAGTCGCCTTGCTTTTTCAGATGCAGAGTGGCACTCCTCTTTGACTGAATGGCATTTACAGGGTGAGACCTGAGTCTCGGTCCAGGTCCTCGTCACTTGACAAATGGGATGCATTTACAGGATCTCATAGTTATGAACTGGGATTACTGAACACTTCAGCAATAGGATTTGAAAAATAGACATTCACTGAAGCTTAAAAGAAATTGATCAGTTCTATGAGAAGAGTTAATTGAGTGTGGTTTTATCTGGTATCAATGGATTTGTGATGATATAAAATTATATTGACAGACTTCAAAGTCTTCCCTGACATACTTCACTTTGCCCCTCTGCTTTCTTCACTTTCCTTATTCTACTGCCAGTTCCCAAATTCTTTGCTATTCATAATTACTCATTTTATTAAAAGCTATGGACTAACACAATACAGTTCTTCCTGCTACATATAAACAGTCTTTCTGTTTGATGTCCATACAGTTATAAGAATGGCTGCATGGGGTCAGGAAAATATCCCCCAAATTTAATATCTTATCGCAGGCAGACATGTAGAGTTGGTGCTGAGGAAAACCAGTTTAAGCAGTAAGGTATGCACAGAGTGATACTACTTTTGAGGTACTCTCTTGGCTTTGGCAAACTAGCAGTTGCTGAACTGAAGGTTGCCTTCAAATCTTGTATGTTACCACCACAAATAGATTTCTTCATTAAACTACTGTATTCCTCCTTAATACACTTACTGTTCTAGTCTTAAAACAATATATTCCACTATTTACTTATTAATGAATAAATATATATTCACCAATGTTGCATTATAAAAGAAAAATACCTTTTCAGCAACCAGGTTTATTTTTAAAGAAGTTAGGCTGTTGGGGTTGGTGTGTTTTTTGGTTTTTTTTTTTTTTTTTTTCCAATTTGCTCAGCTTATGTTGTTGCCCATCAGAAATACAAGACATTTAGATACCCTGTCATTGCATTATGTCAGACCTTCCAGACTGAACTTGTATATTGTTTCACGCACTAAGTGTCACTGATCTGTTTTGGACACCAACACAGAAGACCGCATAAACTACTATAAGTACCTTTCAGGCTGTGTTGTATCACTGAGTCAGAGGGCAAGCACCACTTATGGATGCACTAAAGAGTACTTCCTACTACACTTTTATTTTTTCCTGGAAGTATCCATTCAAGTCCTGACCCGCAGTGACCCTCATTCAGCTCATAAAAGACAGCTAAACCACAGCACAGGACTGAGTTGCTTAGATGGCACATTTGATCTGCTTTCTATGGATTTTTAGAAAGCAAACCTTTTTCTACAGTCACAGATACACACTCACCGAAATGGCCTGCTGATGCATGAGCCTCCGATGTACAGCTGATGGGAAAATGCATCCCTCTTTCAAGTACTGAGATGAGCAAAAATGAATTGGAAAAGTCAGCTTGCCATGAAACTATATGAAGAGTGAAGATATCTCAGCTAAATACTGAATAGTCTGTCAGGTTTTTTTCCAAAGAAATCTCCTCCATATAGCATCATTTCTTTTGCTCTCCCTTTGCTAATTATGGGAATCTCATATATAGAATATGTCATCAGCAGCAATAGCATGGTTAACCTACAGACAAAAAAGGGCAGAGGGCAGGGGGATCCTCATATTTTAATAAGATTGCATTGGGAGAAGGAGGGAGAAGGAGGTTTATTTTTGTAAGAGCTATTTCCACACGATATCCTTCTCTCCCCTTCTTAAAGCTTCTGTCAAAAACATGCACCTGCAAATAGGACAGGTAATTTCATTTCCAAGCCACTTGTTCCAGACAGATTGTCCTACTTGTTATTTGTAACGGTTTGTGAAGCACTAAGACAAAGTTAATTGATAGCTAAATTATAGGTAGTTGCATTTAGAGGGTTAATTGCTTACTGCTTGCCACTACACTTGACAAAAGCTAGAATTTGCATAGCTACATTAAGATTTTAAATCAAATGACTGGAGAAAAGAACAAAAGTAGTTTTTCTCTCTCAATTTCAAGTCTTCAGAAACAAACACTATGTCAATCTTTTTCACAAGAATCAGAACAAATCTCTCCTGCTGCTTGCCAGTCTTCATATGACACTGGAAATTATTCAGCCCCATTGCTGAGGCTTGCTCTGAGATAGTAAGATAGCGAGGCACTTGGCAGCAGCTGTTAACCCACCTGCAGAGACAACTTCTGTCTCATTTCATCTACTGAATTGCTCAAGCCACCAGACTAATGTTTACGTGTTCACAATTAAAGACACCACATGGCCCTCTGGGACCGTGCAAGAAAGGAATGTCAGAGCTTTCAGGGTCTGAAATCCAAGCTGTTATCCCTGTTTAACTATTGGGCAGCTATTAAGATGGAGCATATCCTGGAATGCCAAAATGGCTCACCCAGGGCAGCAATAAACCCTCACCGACAGAGTATGCACAACCACTCAACGATAACAGCTGTTTCTGTACTGGAAGCCCTAAATTGTGTGTTTACCGGCATTCTGATTTATGATCATCTTCATAGGATATAACCATTGAAATTCAATTTTTGAAACACAAAAAGCTGTATTTCAGAGGATTAATTTTTCCAAGAAGTAGATAATGTTAAAAAAATAGCATATATTGAAATGTGTTAGGACAAACTGACACCTCCTCTTAACTGTTAACATCCTTGGAAATTAGTTCTGCTAACAGTTATTATTTTCCTTCTGGACAGCTAAAGGTGAGAATAATTTGGAAAAGTAGACACATTCAGTACTGACAGCCAGCATGTTAGCCTGAAGCTTTGCAACGTATTTGGCTGTCGGTGTCTCTTCATAGCAATTATGACTACCAAATATCGACTATTCTTTATCCCTGTCATAAGCAAGCTAACAATAGCACTGTATAAACAAATGAGTCTTTTTTTTACATTAATGAGATTGACATTACCCAGAAAAAAAAGACATATGAAACAGGATTCTACCTGAATTCCAGCAAGAAGTGAAAATAAGCTAACAAAGCTAAGAAAAAGGGATTCAAAAACTAAGAGTAGTTGGCGACTTTAATTACATTATTTTGTTTACCAGAAAGCATTAATTGCCACACATTTTATCTACTCATGAAACCCCAGAAAGCCAAAACCCATTTTCACTCTGGCCACCCAAGGACACTGAACTTGAGTGAGCTTCACATTGCTCATATTGAGCTGTTTTAGCCCAACGTAGAAGAGGGCTAGGGGTTTCCAAGACACAAAGGTCCCCCAGCTTTATGATAACAACCGGCCTGGAGAACAAGCAAGGTCCAAACTGTTGTCTTAATGGATGAAAGGCCACAAGCCTCAGCAATTTCTCAGTTAATTTTATCTGAGCATCCCCAAAGTCAACACACGGCATACACACAACTCCAGAGAAGCCAAATGCAGAGCTGGTTTCCCTCCAGACAGACAGAGGAACGGGCTGTAAAAGTCCCAGTGGAGGGACACCAAGTCCCTGGGATAGAGGCAGCTGAGAAAGCAATAAAAAAAGGATCTGAGATAACAGCTGTAGGGATGACGGGCACAAACCTGCAGGAGACCCAAGTTCATCAGTTAACCTGCTCACCGAGCAGCCTGTTCTCCCTCCTTGATAGATGCCACCTCCTAAACACTAGTAATTTCAGCTTCCTAAAGCAAAGGATCTTTTCCCTTTTAATGGCAGCCAATTCAGTCAGCATGGGCTGGAGAATATTGATAACTGGTCCCATCCTATTTTATTTAGTTCTGCTATTCCCTAATTTATAGTTAAACACAAGTCCAGCTTGCTAGAATCCCCAGCCATTTCACCTATTGTATTTGGGAAGTTTTCTGTGAGTAGGACGTACAGAACTGATCTATTTTAGGATCCTAAGTACAAATGAACTTCACAAAACAAAACATACAATTATGGTATAAGCAACATATTCTTTCAGAGTACGTGAAATTGAATAGGGGAAGCTGTGCTGAGGAGCTAAGGACCAGCCTCTATTTTGAGCAAGGACTAAATTGTAAATCTTTTGTCTGACCTTAAGCCAGCTCAGCATTGTATAAAAGACAGATGTTGACAAAGACTGCAAAGTATTATTTCTAGGTATGCTATTTACTGTTTGATATCTTAATACTGAGCTGTTGGAGGAACCAACAAATCAGCCTCTCAGCAAGGGTAACCCCAAGAACCCTAGCAAGTTAACCCAACATCTATCTTTGTTAATATCTTTTCCCATATTTTAGTGCAGATTTAATAAATTGCTCTCACAGAAGACATTACTTACCAGTTTTTGTTAGTTTGTTCTACATAGGACAGGCCCATATTTCTGTTGAATGAGAATATCCTTTAAAAGGGAAAGGCAACCATCAACTCTTGGCTTTTTGCTGAGTGACACAGGTTTATCAAGGAGAATTTTTTGTTGTACGGTGAAGTGACTAACAACCCTTTGAGTTTCTACTGCTACCTCAGACAGTTGTCTACTGTGATATAGCTTATGTCTTAATTGACGCTGAGGTAGTTTCTGAATTGAGCTGTAGAAAGAAAAGGAACTTAGCAAGAAGGAATGAGATGACACACAGACATACATTAAAGCGTTTTGTGCCTTTAAATATATACCAACATTTCTAGTCAACCAAATTGCTCCTATTGAGTAGTTAATGTTTTGAAAGCCTGCTTATCAGCTCAAACTTGCCAGCTTTTGTTCATGATTTCTAATGTGGTTAATGAAGCCTTTTCTCAGAAGCAAAGTCTTCCCTCCGTTTTGTAAATATCAACTGGTACTTTTTCCATTTGGTTCCCATAATAACAAGTGCTTGGATAAGCTCAGGCATACTGGTCTGTAGAAAAAAACCAAATCAACCCAAACCAGCATTTATCTTTATAAATAACTGTGTACTGATCTCTAAATTGTTCAATGAGTCATCCATCTCCTGTCACTCTACCCTGGTTGCTACCCCAAGAACACTTTTGGCTGCTCACCCTGCCCTCCCTGAAATACAAACCAAAGGACCATCTACCTGCTGCCCTTGTTGCCACTGCCCACATCTGCCTGTCTCCATCAGGGTGCTGTGCTCACTGCTTCCAGGAGCAGTCCCTACCCCTGAAGCCCCATCTTCACTCTCAGTCTGAGAAAGGCGCAAAAGTAGTGAGCTCCACCCATGCACATTCTTCTAGTTAGCATATACTTATCTCCCCCGCTCCGTCCCCTGCAGAGAATTTTGTTCTGTTTTGCAATAGAAGAGTGATGTACTATTTTCTAATTTCTCCTTTGTTGGCTTTTTGCAAATTGAGAAAAAATGACCACATGGGATTTCACCGTTCTATGTTTTTAAGTTCAGGTTTCCAAAATAGTTCACATTCAAATCCCTAAAATTATTTCCTGGCATGTAAAAAACTATTTTTCCCATCTTTCACCCAGAAAATGGAGGTAATCAGTGCCAGAAACAGAGTAAATGAACACTCCTGACTGCCAGTTCTTTCATGCAAACCACAGATCCTTGTCCTGTGGCTAGGGCAAGTAAAAGTCAGCATTCTTAAATGTGTTTATGCATGTGCATGCAGTAAATTTGACAATAAGGATTTCCCAGAAAACTAAAGGACAGTAAAAGACATACTAGTGGATGCCATAATGAGAAAGTTCCCTCGTGATTTCTGTGTTGAAGTAAGAGAGAAAGACTTTTTTTTTTTTTTTTGTGAGAGAAATGGTTCATTTTAAAAAACAAATATGGTGTTATTAGGATTTTTATTCATTTTTCAAATGCAGCTTGCATAGCTCTTACGCAAGACATGGTGCAATTTTTTTACTTATTAAGTACATCTTCGTATAAATATTCAGCCATTTGGGAAAAGTTTTTATTGCAGAGACTATGTATTCACTAAATTGCATTGGGAGTTGCTAAGGAAATGAATCACCTAAGATTGATGGTCTCTGTCTTTGGAGTAGCTTACACTGGATCTTATCTGGAAACATTGATGTATAAGGTCATTTAGCGTTATAAGAAAGTATTTTTTTAATCTGATTTATGAAGAAGTTCTGTGGGCTTTAGACTAAGATTATAAAAATGCTGAGCAGTAACATATTCTCTTAATGAGCAAGGCAAATGAGTGTTTATTAACTTACCTATAATCATAACAGGCAGACACTTCAGTGTTGATTTTGTAGAGACTTCTAATTAAAAGCAATAACACAATTTAATGAATAACGAATTTATCTGTATAATTCGATGCCTGAGTACAAGATAAAGATGTCCAAATCAGATAAAAGTCTTATCTGAGGATTCATAGTTAGTGAGAAGTGAACAGACGTCTGAGAAATGACTTACACCTGAAATGAGCAAGATACACAGCCAGGGATTATAAAAAATACACTCTGACTTTTTTATTTATTCACGATCTGGCTGTGGTTTGGGTTTGGTTTATGCTTACAATTTTGTTTATCGCTGTTGCATACATCCTTGTCACTGATAAGGAATTAAGAACACATCCCCACTATTAGCTCTTTTCTTAATAGTTTACAACCCTGTAATTTTATTATTTTGAAATCTCCATTTTGTATTTAAGTAGCCTCTCACAGATGCTCTTACGTTGGTTACTTTTAGTTAGCAGATCAATAATTAAGCAATAGGAACAGCACGCATTAATGAAAAGTAAAAGCAGAACATCTATTATCAACTAAAACGTTTAGATTCTATAATTTTCAATTAAATTGGAGTTTTAAAAACCTGTGATTATATTTTGAGGGAGGTTTACTTTAAATTAATGTGTAGAAAGGATTTTTTTCAGCTGGATTCATATTTTTAGTAGAAACTTATAGTGATATTCTGAAATGGATTGAAACCATTCCTCACTCATCGTTGCCCAATTTAGCTGGGCTTTGTTGCTGCAGGATTTAGAAAAAGATCACCTTCCCTTAAAGATGGGGTTAAAAAGCAACAAAATGGGCAAAAAAAGGAATAGAAGGATTCTGATGCAAGATGCCCTTACGTGGGTAGCCTGCCAGGCAGCCACAGGAGCTGAGCCACTCTGTCCTCCACTAAACAGAGAGATCATTTCCTACAGCAGTCATCCACAGAGCTAAGTACTTCCACATGTACTCAACATTATTACAAAACTCCTCAGTTGTCTTCAGCCATAGTTCATCTTTATGTATGTTTCAATGTTCTCTTGTCTCCTAACAAAAGAAATCTCAGTGGGGAACAACGTGGGCTTTTCTTCATTTACGGCCCTTGTGAAATCCCCACGCATCTACACGAGCATCACAAATAGAGCTTCATATTTTGTCACTAAATGAAACTCTCTTCCTCTTGCCCTCCCAATATTTATCTACTGATCAGCAAAAGACAACATAGTTCAGAGTGGATTTTTAAGGAAAAATGAAGCTGTGCTGAACGCATGCCCTCAGCTACATTTTCTTGACATCTAAAGTGCTTAGAATACTACCATATTTCTATGTCCTGCGTTGAACCATAGAATCTTCATAGTTGGAAAGGACCTTTGAGATCATAGAGTCCAACCATACACACAAAAAACTCTAAACCCCTACAATCTCTGCCACTAGAGCATGCCCTGAAGTGCCACATCTAGACGTTTCTTAAACACCTCTAGGGATGGTGACTCAACCACCTCCCTGGGCAGGCTGTTCCAGCGCCTGACCACTCTTTCAGTAAAGTAATTCCTCCTAATATCTAACCTAAACCTCCCCTGCCGCAGCTTCAGGCCATTTCCTCTGGTCCTGTCATGAATCATGACAGGAGAAGAGGCCAACACCCACCTCTCTCCAACCTCCTTTCAGGTAGTTGTAGAGGGCAATGAGGTCTCCCCTCGGCCTCCTCTTCTCCAAGCTAAACATGCCCAGCTCCCTCAGCCTCTCCTCATATGACCTGGTCTCCAGACCCCTCACCAGCCTGGTAGCTCTCCTCTGGACACGCTCCAGCACCTCAATGTCCCTCTTGTACAGCGGGGCCCAGAACTGAACACAGTACTCGAGGTGAGGCCTCACCAGTGCCGAGTGCCAGCTTGAAGACCTGGCTTTCTGATGCAACTTCTTTGATAGGTAAGATGACACTGCCAAACCCTGAAATTCAAGGCACTGGTGTCCAGACTAGCTGTTGTTTCCTTTTTCATCACATACAGTGTTGACACAACTGTCACCCTTTTGCGTGGCAACTAAAAAAGCTTTCAAGAGTTGCTTTCAGAAGTTAAGCCAAGAGAGTCCCGAATGTCATCACTACCCGGGTCTGTAGTAGACAGTTTTACCGGCTCAGAAGAGAGCACAGGAATCAGACAGTGAAGCACCTCTCTGAAGGCGCTGGTCCTCACACGGGCTGTCGTCAGCCACAATTCCAGCATGATGCACCGTTACAAAGGACCCTTCTTCCAAAGAGACAAACCATCTGTCCCGAGTCTCAGACCCAAGCCTCCCTTGCCTTGCTCTACGACAATGAAATCAAAGTCCCAACATGATTTAGGAAAAACAATCCCTGGTGCAGGATTAGCAAGTGTTTTTGCAGTAGCAGTAAGCATTAAAGGGCTGGCTAGTGTCCCATAGAGAACACCATTATTCAGTCTGGTTCAGCACAATTCTGCTTGTATAACACATACTCACTGTATTTTTGTTCCCACATTTCTTCATTATTGGCAACATTAGCATGAGAACAGGATCTCTGTCAGTTAGAACTGTACGAAAGTTTACAGATTTTCCTCACAGGGCATCATGCAAGTTTTGTCTTTGATTTTATTCTAATTTATTCTGAGTCTGCTCAAGTTTTGTTTTGAATTCCCAGCCAACTTCATTGAAACTAACAATGTCGACCAATATGGCAAAAATCCCACAACAGTGCATGCCTTTTCATCTATTTTGCTTGAAAACAATGTCACAAAATTCCTGAAAGATCCTCCTGTCTTTCAGGATAGGCCCATCAAATCAATTAGTGCCCATAGCAAATGTCACCTGTCCACATAACAGGTGGAACCTGATGTCGGTCCCAGGAGCCTTGAAGGGAAAAACAGAGCTCAGGCACTGAGCTTTGGTTATTTATAAAGTCTGCAATAAAAACTCAGAAGCTCTCTTATTTTAGTTTACTCCGAAATGCAAAGCCTGTCATTCCTGCCTGTTCATAAATATTTAGAAACAAGAACCACCAGGTAACATGACAATCTCCGTATGCCAAGTATAATCTAATTCCTAATTTTCTGACACAATTATTGATATATCTCACTTCCTTAATCTTGTGTTTTCAAACAGACATTTGAATTCAGGTGAATATAAATAGCTGCATTAATGCCACCGTTCAAGGTTCAGGCATATATCTTGGGAATGCAGAAAACAGAAAGGATCAAAAATGTGTTGGAAGGGAAGGCCTACCTGCCCTAAATAAGCACCACGAATAGGACATAGCTTGCCCTGCTCATTGGGCTTTCTATTCCCTTCTGACTTAAAAAGGATTTTAAAAAAAAAAAAAAAATGTTGCCAGAATTGGAACTTGTTTTCTGGTCTGTGATAGAGCTGAAATAATTGCCTAAGCAGCGTAATTGGAGATCATTAGAACAAAAGAAGAAAATAAATTTAAAAAACAAAAAGGCACTAATGCCCTGAATAATATGCAATTTTTAGTATTTTTGGGGGTTTTTTTGTTTAGTCTGACTTTAAGGCACCTGCAATGGAGAAGATAGCCCTGCAGTGAAACTACACTCAAATTACGTGTGAATTTAGCACCTCGTGAGAGAACTCCCTGCAGCCTCTGACTTGTGCTCTTTTTCCTGGGGATGCCAAAATGCCCACCAGAGCCAATGATGGGGCCATGGCTAAAGAGTTAACAACAGTGACTCGTCTCCTCTTTCATACTGGTGTCTGGGAGTATTCTGAAGATGAGAAAGCTCACTACAATTCATAGAAAAGAATTAGCATAGCAATTACAAATGTTGCTTTTGTTTCTGCTCTACATTTAGGGCCAGCTGACAAGTACAAGATGCATAAATTAAAAAGAGAAAGAACAAATGTTTCCTTAGGATATTGTGCTGTGCACGTTTTCCTAAAAGACTTGAAAACATGAAAACTGTTTTCCTAAAAACACGCAGGCATCATCTGCTCAAAAAAACGAACACCTCTCATGAAATGAAAGCAAGCATTCGTTCTCTATTTAGCACCTCATACTTTCACAGTTGTGCATTATATAAATATTTGGACTAATGTAAATAGTTATAATCACAACATAGTTAAGTAACACCTAGGACATTCCAATGAGTTCACGTAAGTAGGCAAAGTTTGGATATTGTTCTTCTGTTTTGTATTAAACCCCTCAGGCTAGTTTCTTGAAAAGCTGCCATTTCTGAAGTTCACCAGATTTAATAAAAAATTCATACACTAAGAGAAAAATTCATTGAAATCCTAGAGAAAAGTGTCTCAATTGTCTAAAGATAAATTCTAAGAAAATAATTTTTACTAACCTATCAACACAACTTTGGAACATATAAAACTACATCCCAGTATTCAAGGTTTCTGAAGAGCTTGTTCAAACAGAAGGAAATATTATAACCTTGACTGCTGATTTTATATTTGTCCCCATCCGTGATATTCTTTTAGTCAAAAGGAGTATGCTATAGAAGGTGAGACTCATAACTGGTTATAAAAAAAAATAAATACATTGGATGTCTTATTTAGCATTCCTTAGAAACTAGGGTGTCATCTCGTCATCCAGGAATTTCTCACAATAACAGGACTATAATGCATCTTTTTAAAAGGAAAATATGAAAAGCACAATGAGAAACTGACTTTCTATTTGAAATGGATGAAAACTGGGAAACTGATGGACTGTCTAAGATCCAAATAGAAGTGTGTCACAGAAGCACAGCGTTTTATACATAGCATTTCAGATTCTCAGCAATAGTGAGGACAAAGTATTATGAGGATATTTTATGCCAACTGGCACAGTTGGATTTCAGAGAATTTTTTTCCAAAGGTTGGCACTGAGTGTTTGTGTATTTAAAAACTCTTTATCTCCATCTGCATTTCTGAATAAGCACAACCACCTTAGTTGAAGTCAGCAAAGACACATTGGACAGAAAAGGCAGTGTTATATAAGGAAGGAATACCATATTTTGTAAGAAAAGTGAAGGAAAAAAAAATGCTAGCTATCCTGAAAGTCAAGTACAGTAGGTGAGAGTTTCAAGTAAAAAAGATAAACTTACTTTATCTATTAATATACAGGATAGATTTAAAGTAGACCACTTATGAGACCACTATACAGATGAGACAAAAGTCAAGTGCTATCACTGTTGAGTTTAACGAAAGCCATATCATTTTTGGATAAATACCACTTGGAGAAACATTTAGGGAATACTCGGCTGTCTGCAATGCTTTCTGGGCATCACCTGTCTTTCCCGCTCTCTATGCATTCACTCATTCACTGCATTAAGCAAATGTTTTTTCTAAGTAGTTTTTCTGATATTTTTTATTTATTTAGTTAGTTAGTTTTAACAGTTTCAACTTCACAAGCTGTCGTGGTTTGGCCTCAGACAGCAACGGAAGAACCACGTGCTGCTCGCTCGGGCCTTCCCAATACAGGAAAGAATCAGAAGGAAAAAAAAAAAGGCAAAACTCATGGGTTGAGACAACAGCAGTTTAACAGCAGAGGGAACAAGAGAATGACAACAATAACAGGGATAGAGGAATACACAAACACGGTTACGGCATGACAGTGGCCACCTTTGAGATTTCCGGGGATAAGACTGTTTCTACCTGCATAGGATTGTTGATTTTTTTTTTCTGTGAAAAACGAGGTCTGTAGATAGGGGCAATATATTTGATTAAATCAGGTAATAATGCCAGAACAAGTAGATAAAGCTTTCAGCAAGCAAACCCATTCTTCAAGTTTGCAATAGGAGCAGTAGCAGACTAAAAACATAAATAGCAGCTGAGAATAAACATCTACAGTTCAATTAAAGAAGCGCACAGCCCAAACGATAGAAGCGTGAAAACTCTCCAACTATGGTGGCAGACACTTTCACAGGGAACGTAACCAGCCTTCAGTGCAGGGGCGCTACAAGTATTTACCACGAGCACATTGACTTATTTACCCAGTACAAACAGATTTACAACATGACACATAATTAGTTGGATAATTTAATCACAAAGTAAGCGTGTCCCTATCAAAATTTCCATAAATTTATTTTAGTTATGTAAGTTGTGTTGTCGTGTCTGTATCACACAATTATCTAGAAAAAACCCAAGGTTTGAACTAAGCAGCATGAATACCACTAGGTGGGTTAATTATAGTTTGATTCTGGATTGGCTTTTTTAATTGGATAACACAGATCTGATTACAGTTGTGAGTTAAAATTCACTTAATCAACCACACACAATTAAGCTATCTTCAAAACTTCTTTAGTATTCTATCAGCAAGCTCTTACCAAGTTTCATATATTACTCTAGTAAAGGATAGCCTGCTGTTTGGGATACGTGACACCAGCTTTACAAGTGAAAAAAGTTGTGTCATTCCTGAAATTGGAGGTGGACAGTCAGCAGGTTAATAAAAAAGAAAAATATAACAAGAAGAATAGAACAGTAATACACCTACACAAACAAAAAAAATGCATTTATGCACTCAATCCAAACCCCCATGAGTTTCAAAAAGTGCAAGAGAAACAAAATATTATAACATTTCGTGACTAAAAGGAGGGTGGAAAAGTTTTCTCATTGGAAAGGTGTCTTTCCATTCAATGCTTTGAATTACTGATTGCTATTTTCACAATGCTAACTAAAAAAATTAAATGAAAATCACCTCTTGACCCTCCCCTTTAGATTATAAGAAAGCCATAATTCTCTCTTAGCCATGCATGATCAGACAGCAGCCTCCTCTGACCTTCCAAGTATCCACCCGTGTTTTCCAATCCACACTTCCTAAATCAAGAGCCAACAAAGCAGGGATGGTTGCAACAATGCCATGCTACAGGAATTCCAGAATCTCCAAAGTAAACAAAGAGACTAACAGCGCACTTATTTCTACAAGGTTTTGAAAGCATAATGAATCTTTAGCTAGGTAAAAAGCAATTTCAGAGCCAAAGATTCATCTTTTTCCAGTTTTTGGCCATATCATCTCCAAGTGTCCTCAAGAATCAGTTTTTTTCTGCACTTTGCTGTACTAGAAGAGCATGTATGCTATATGCTCAGAAGTAGGACTAGAGAAAATACAACCCTACAGGGACTGTGCAATCTTCAGCCCAAGATTTCTTCTGTCACGGCTGACAGAAAAGTTTTACGTACCCATCATACAACTTGTCAAAGAGATAAATTTAATCTCTCAGTGGAATCTCAGGTAGTCTGAAAATACTTTGACCTTTAAGTCTCTATTTTTAGTAGGGAAGGGTTAGAAATTCAACAAGAAGAACAGGCTCTGCCTATATTAGTAAATCAAACATATCCAGGGACATCGATTAAACATGCCAGCTGGCGTAAGAGCCTACAGTTATGCTGGAAAACTCTCTTTGGCTCCAAATCTCATTAAATGCCAGTTCAAAATATCCCTGCCCATGCTCAGTTCTGAGCTGTGACAGCAAATTTTTGCGAGAGAGTGCTGGTTGTTAAGTGCCAAAATCATGCCAGGAAGTAGTCTGTCAGTTTTCTAGTATAGACGATGAATCACAATTTACTGTAGTAGACATAAAACAAGTTTATTAACTGACTTCCTGACTACCTGATGTTGCAGGTACTGGTTGAGCTATTGACACTGAGGCGGTGCTGGGCAAGGAGAACCCACCTAAGCTACAAGTCCGAGTAGCCCAGTAGGATCTGCTTAAATTTGCGTTCCTTGGTTCAGTACTACTCTGGAATTCAGTTTCAGTCACCACACAAGGCTTTTTGTATATGAAATATCCACAAGGCAGACATCAAAGGTATCATTTAATTAGGACTGCTGCACTTGAAGGTTTATTATTAATTATATAGATGTTGGCAAGTTTTAGATTAAATATCAGTCCTTACTGCCCCGTCAACAGAATTACAGAAGCCTGTCAGGCTTAGTCCAATATTGATTCATCTTAAGGGAAAAGAACGTAGCAACAGTGGAGAGAGATGATGCCATACTATCTTGACTTACGTCGTGGTTTAACCCCAACCGGCAATTAACACCACAGACGCTCACTCACTCCCACCGATGGGATGGGGGAGAGAATCAGAAGAGTAAAAGTGAATAAACTCATGACAGTTTAATAAAGTAAAGCTTTAATAAAGTAAAGCAAGAGCCATGCTCACAAGCAAAGCAAAACAAGGAATTCATTCACTGCTTCCAATCAGCAGACAGGTGTTCAGGCAACTCCAGGACAGCAGGGCTCCATCACATGTGTAATGGTTTCTTGGGAAGACAAACGCCATTGCTCTGAACGTCTCCCCCTTCCTTCTTCTTTGCCCAGCTTTATGTACTGAGCATGACATCATACGGTCTGGAATATCCCTTTGGTCAGTTGGCATCAGCTGTCACGGCTGTGTCCGCTCCCAACTTCTTGTGCCTGCTCGCTGCTGGGGTCGTGTGAGAGGCAGAAAAGGCCTTGACAGTGGGTAAGCACTGCTCAGCAATAACTAAAACATCCCTGTGTTATCATAACTGTTTTCAGAACAAATCCAAAACATAGCCCCATACTAGTTACTATGAAGAAAGTTAACTCTCTCCCAGCCAAAACCAGCACAACTTATTATACACTGGCTATACATCCTATAAAACATGAGTCACAGCTCTTACTGGTCCCATTTCACTCCTCAGTCAGCCCAGCTGCCTCCAAGAGTATATGATGTATTAACTCCACTGCATTTCAGGACAATACGACTGTTTCAAGAGCATCACTATATGGTAAAGTTCACATTACATCACCTGGATGCTCAAAGGGCAGAGCTGAGAGGGCAGCTCAACCAGCTGAGTGCTCAGAGTGCTCTACAAGGGCAGGGAATGCTAACGGTCCAAGTGGAGAATTACATTCTGAAACAATTAAAACTTCCAAGTTATTCCAAGTATTAAGTCCATCCAGCAGAGTGCATAACCTAATGCCTAAACTGTCATCATCTTTTTTTCTGCTCCTAGTCTTACTGTTAACATCACACAGAAGTATGTTGCTTCAAACTACAAAGCGCCAGACTTAACCAAACTCAGTTTCTCTTTTCATCACATCCAGACTGATACAACATCCCTTTTACATCACCTTGAAAACATTTACATTTGTATTTTTTATTATGTAGCAATTACATCACAGAGGACATCTCAAGCACTAGCCTCCAGTGTCACTATGAATCAGCGAGGTTACAGAAAACACTATGTTTGGCCTGGACTGGGTCTTTGACCTAACCTCTAGCATTTTTTTCTAGTGGGGTACAGATTGTAGCTGGCAGCACAGACCTCAGTCAGAGATGACAACAAGCAGTAGAAAATGCCTGCCATTGAAAACTGGTGCCTGCTGTCAAGAGAATTTAACTAAAACTGCAGATAAAGCACAGCAAGGCCTTTTCAGCAGGCAAGGACAGATGCTTTGGAGTGCTGCTTACAAGACTTCCCAGCAGAAAGTCACACCTGTATTCACATGCATAAGATAAGGTGCAGGTGGTGCAACAGGACTCAAAAAAAAAAAAAGAGATAACTTTAGAACAAACATACAAACATTTTATTAAATCCAGATGATCTCTTCCCGTTTCAATTTGCCAGGTCAGCTCTACAGGACTGCATAAGTACTGCTTTATGGCATCATTCAAAAGCTCCAGGCCACTTCTGGAGCCTTGCTAGCACAAAGGTGAGAAAGAGATCCTCTACAGTCAAGTTAACGTCCTAGGAGAAATTCCATCAACTGCAGCCAGACAAAAAAATGTGGCGAGTAATAATGTTCCCTGTAGAATAATTTTGTGCCTGCCACCTTTGGGCACCAACAACAGGATGACTCAAGCATCTGGGCTCCTCATTTCTCTTGTGAAACAGCCCCTACGCAGTGGCAGCTTCTCTAGGATAGCTTCAGAAAGTGCATCTCAGCTAGGATCTACAGCCTCATCCGCACTGTGTAGCGGAGTTTGGCCTGGCAAGGGCTTTAAGAGAAAGCAACAGACATAGCCAACATGTGGGTGTTTAATAACGTGGATATGAAGAAGGTTACAGACTTTACAGGAAACAGACATAGGCTTAGATAGTGTGCTCTACGAGGGCTTTGTTTCTTAAAAGATGCCCAGGATATTTAAACCCCCTTACTTGAAAGTAAGACTATTATCAAGAACCTATCACCAGACATTGTCATGAGGGAGTCTTAACTGTCATGAAATACTGCCAGTGAGCATGTAAAGCAGGAAAATCTCTCCACTTTCACAGAAAATAAAGAAGAATCTTGAGCTGGCTCTGTGTCCAGTTATTGCAAGAAGCAAGGCTACCGGTGATCAAGTATAGTGTCACAGTCAATGTTTTTAAAACTTCTCAATCCATTCCCAAGGTAACCACTTTTCACTGACTGTAGACAGAACAGCATTCAGCATTTTTCCTTCAGAAGGAATGAGTTTACGTCTTCCATCAATACTTTTAGGATTAAGTGAAGATAGGCAGGTGAGACTGTGGTGTCACAAGATTTCAAACGACAAGTTACTTCTGCCTTAAAACTAAATACCTCCTTCCTTGGGACTTCAAGTAAAGCTGACATAGCTAAACAGAGAAGTAGTATAGAACTCTTAATCTATACGGGGACTGTAACTTATTTTACAAGTGCCATTATTCTAACCACACTAATATTCCAGCCTATTACAATAGTACATGCTAATATTGATACAGTGATTCTTCAGCAGAACAAACAAAAAAGAAGAATATACAGTGACTTATTCAGATTGACCACAGCTGTTTAAGGCAAGGTAGGAATGTAACATTTTGAATGTTTGAGTGTAAAGCTCAGCTTAAGAAATGATGCAGAATGTGAGTTAATGATGGCATTACCCATTGATAGAGCTGTTAATTTATGATTAATTTCACAATTTGTAGCAATATGTCAACAAGGCTAGAAGGTGAGGATTGGCATTACTAGGGTGTTTTTATTTTTTTCTTTTCCTTCGGTTTTGACTGAGTATTTTATCAATTTGATTTATGCATTAAAATAGTAGCTACCAGGTGCGCCTTAATTTCATGACAACAGATGCCCACTAGTAATCATTACTGAAGAAAAGACAACTCAGTTAAGCTTTCCAAAATCGTAAAATACTAGAATTCATCTGTGATGAGCCAAGATAACAAGGTTGATTAGACTTAACTAGTTAGAAGTGTTGCATAGCAAAGATTACCACAGGCCATTTTACTAAAGGGTACTACTGAGGGAAACTACTGCTTAAAAATAAGAAGAAATATAAAAAACGTTACACGTGGTTGTATTTAAACCCTTGTCCTTCAACTGCTGGAAAACACGTTCCTGTCACCTGAGGACATATTACTCCATAACTGTTTCGTGGTTCAAACAGAAATCTTAAATTGTTGTGAAAGTGAGCTTATACCCTTCCAAAGCCAGAAAAAAACTTAAACTTTCAACAGATCCGTGAGAATGTATCTGCGAGCAAATTACTACACATTCAGATGCTGCAAAATGTAACATCACCGCTAGCAACATGGACTTGCCAACAGGACACAAAGACACTCACAAAAGCAAAAAAGTGAAAATTGAGAAAGAAACAGAGGAAGCATCTGCCATAAGAGAACAGAATACTTGAGACTGAAAGTATCACAGTCTTTGCCCTCAGACTTCGTGAACTCCCCAGAGGGCAGCAACAGAAATAATGGCCCTTCCTGTCATGTCACTTGTACAAATACCAATTCATCCAGATACTGGATGAAAAGACATAATAAACCAAGTAAAACTTGAAGTTCAGGGAAGTATCATCAACTTTATTCTATCAGGAATGTGTGGAATTAACAACAAATGTAAAAATTTTTTGCCTATCAAATCATGGGGGTGGGGAATAAAAAAAATTGACAGGGCTGAAAATAGTAGTTACCAATGTAATGTCCTAGAGAGATATGAAGGTATTTTAGGATTAGGATGAAAGGAGTGGGGGGCAAAGCCAAGAACAGTCATTTTTGCTGTTCAGAAATGAAAGGCCTGTGCCAAAAATCTTCATGAAGTAAAACAAAAGAAACAAGGCTGATGACGTGAATAAATGTACCTTTTTCAGCACTCCTGGTGCTATCTCTACCAGACAGTATACATTTATCTTCCCAGATAACAGGGAAGAAAAAAAAAAAATAAAAAAAGACATGATTTTATTCCCAGGAAACCTTACATCGGTGCAAAGCTCCACACTAAGTGATTATTCTTAGGGAGTACAGTGATTGCAGGTATTTAAAAGCAGTCATTTAATATTAATTGCTAAATTGGTCCAGAAAGGAAGATAGTGTGGAGAAACTACCTTTAATTTTTGCTTATGAATTTCAGTTTGGTAAAAGAAAAGAAAGAAAAATAATTCCAGGTCAGATCTGTACCCACCTAGAGAAAGGCGAGAGAATTCTATGTGCTCTCTTCCTTAATGTTGCGCATACTTGAAAGAAACAAAAGCATGAATATGTACCATTTACAAGTTTCTAGCTTTCTTGAGTTTAGATCTGTGTTTTTAAACCCTCCGTAACACTTGCTATTTCAAGATAAAATAGTTATTTTAGAAGGAAAGAACGTTCAACAGTTCATCAAAAGGAATAAACACAACTTGTAAGAGCTGGTTTACTGTGAAGGCAAGTTGCCTTAATATTCAGCAGGAGAAAATGCCAGTGATAATAGCCGGGTATCAGCTGCAGTGGTTCATCTGAGAGGGACGAAGGGATACTGGAACCTCCTACTCAACGTGCCTTCCAGAATGCGTTCCTCTGCAGCACAGAGTGATGTTACTGAGAGATTTAATCACTGCTAGCACAGTTGCTGTGCACCCAAGAGTCTGTAGGAGTGCATGGTGTACATCTCCCTTTAGCCTGCTGACATCGGGCTCGCCTAAAAACTCATGTAGACTGGAAGGTCCAAGCACATTGCCTTTCAATTCAAATTTTAGCAACCCAGATTCCCTTACAAGAAAATGACAAAGTGCTAGTGACCAAGACAAACAGACAGTACCCCTTAAATTCAGCTTTTAGCAGCAATTTTTTATTATTGTCATTTTCCCAGATAAAACTTAACTGGCAGAGGAAAAATTCATCATTTGATATAAACAGGGGGGAAAAAAAAAGGAAATTAACTTGTGTATGGGGTTTTTATTCCTATTTCCATCATTTCAGTTTTCAAGCTTTTTTGGAACGTACAAAAGACCCAAGTACCCAAAATTTTAAAGATTATAGAAGATAAAGCCTATATACAGTTAACAATGACAGAGTGTTCTGATTGGCAAGTCTTAAAAATAAAACAAAACAAAACCAACAACAAAACCACCACCAAACACAAAAGGGTCTCTTTAAGAACATGGGTTGTTCCCTACTGGGCTTTTTGGTTGTTCCTTTGTTAAATAAAGTTTTACCATTAAATGTTTTTCAAATGTGTCTTTCATTGAAAGTCTTTTTCCTGAGTTGGTATTTATTGTCCTGTACCCTCACACGCTCATTTAAGTTTTAATCTGATGAGCAGGATCAATTACAACATATAACGTACTCACCTGGTGGAGATACAAAGTGGATCTTCATTTTTTATTATCTTCTACTCTCTCTGGCCTTTTATCTCTTTCCCCCTGCGGAGATAATGTCTTTCTTATAAAGAGAGGCCAGTAGAAGTGTGCTCGCAATCTGAGTTGGAAGCTTTTCTAGATTTTCTCATCCCTAGCCAACCTAGCAAGAGAAACGTGACTGATGTTTTACCCTTTGCTATCCTGATGTATGTACAAACTGTGGAAACCAAGTTAGTCTTTGTCTTTTTAAGCTTACATAAAATATTTCCATCTAGATAGAAGATGTTTCTGGCAGCACGACAGCAGACGTGTCCTATCATTAACTACACACATTCAACTCGTTCCCCTGGTAAAAACACTTACCATTGTGACAAAATTAAATCTCCCAGCAGATGTCTTGTGGGTAGTGATATCAGAATGAGTGCAAACATAGTTGAAACCAATGACATTTTGTTCTGTATCACAGCTGATAAAAGCCAATAATGAACTGAGATCCTTTTGTTACTTTATTCCATTTCTAAAGCCCTGTGATATTGCCACGCCTGCCAGCTGAAGTGATTCAACACTGCCCTTGTTGAAATTAAGAAAAAAACCCACTAAGATAAGATCAGAAATGTGTTTGGTAGGTCTGGTTCTGAAAAGATTTTACAACAGTTCTTGTTTCAATGGAAAATTACTGGCAGCTTGAAAGGTGAAGACAGATCTACAAGTCTACTAAGACTGTGGCCACTTCGCTCTCTGTTGGGATTCCAGAATATTTACTATTTGTATTTTTAGACTACTCTCTTCCATGCTTTTCTATTTCTACCTAGAAGGAAACAGCAACAACAAAAACTCCCTAGACTCCTTACTAGGTTTTAATCAAAAGTTGAAGAGCTATCTTACCAACAGGAGAAAAAAAATAACCGTTTTTTTTCCACAACCCAGAGCTCTCACTTGTCCCAACTAGCACATGTATCATCCTGTCATTGTATTTGCATCTAGAAAAGAATATTCTTTACTGCCAAGAAGAAAAAGCTGACAGCATATTAAATTCGGCAACCCATTTGTTTCATAAACTGTGTGGTGAAAATGGAGCTAGAATTTGACACAGATTTTATATACTGTATAGACTATAATTTTCATTGTGGTTTCTTCTCCCTTTCACACCTGGAGCAAGTAGGAGAAAAGGAAAACCTCAGGAGTTTTAAGCTTTTGTTGTGCCCCTAGTTGCTATCTTTCCAGCTTAAAAGATGCATGACTTCATTTTAAATGACAGAAAGAGTCTTCAAAGAGTAGTCCTTTGTGTTCAACAACATAAGAACAAGTCCAGGATTTTGGATCCTGTCTGAGAGCAAAGGTCTGGGAGACAAACACCCTGCTAAGGTGCTGGTGCCTACACCTGCCTGTATCCACACAGCCGCATCCTCCAGCCCAGCTCACGAGTCCTTTGCTTGCAGTGCTGCCCTACAGTGTTTTCTTGGAGCTCACCTCTGTCCTTGAAAATGCAAGAGATCTCATGCCATCACTGTTGTGGCTGTCACTGGCTCCCTATTCCCAGATGTTATGACCCTTGACGTAAAGTGATATAAAGACATGGCAGCCTTTGCACTGAATATTGCCTACGCGGCTATGGGTTTTTTATGTTATCCTTCATGGTTTGAAAAAAGCCTAGGATTTTGCTAAGTATCTTCATAATGATTTTTTTTCAATTTCTTTCCTAAGAAAACTTCAACATTAGGGGGCAAACTTCTGTTATCACTCTGGCACTTATACCCAGTTGGGCACACTAACAGTTTAAAGGTTTTCAAGTAGCCTGAGGAAAAATGAGAAACTTATCTAGTTCCTTCCATGGTTGAAGATGAGGAAGAACTATGAGATAATTGCTCCATAGGGACATATTAATTACTGTACTGGTTATAATATTTCATACCAAAATGGTATTCCAGGTAGTTTAAAGATGTCTCATGTGAATTTATGTTCAACAGACAAAAGTTGCACACCCTATAAACCACAGAATAAGCATATATGTGCAGAAAGCCAGTGTTGTACTAGCAGTTGTCTTTTCTGAATAACATGGTCATGTTTCCACACCATAAAAAAGAATAACAACATATTTGAAAGAGAAATATCGTTTTTCCTACCCCATATAAAATAAATTACCAACCTCTAAAACGCATGACCAGAACATTCTTCCTGAAGGAAAACTAAAATTTCCACCTCATACCTTCAGAAAAACCATGATTCAATTTTGACACCATTTATCCTTTCTGCTTTATCTACAATAGACCATTGCTATTGGCATTCCTGGTGAGGATGCCATTAGCTGTGTAGTTCATTGTCCATTTGCTGCTTCTTATGAGGCAGACACTACTAATAGCTTCTCCCTCTGTGTAATTACTGGCTAAACAGGAAAATGTTCTGAAGTGCTCCAACCATATTTCCAAAGATTATTTAGGTTCTTTAGAAGTTACAGTTGTATATAGAAAAGTCACTTTTTAAAATTACATTTCAGCACTTATGAATATTTAGCAGTCAGTTTAAAAACAAGTTATTTGGCTTAATTATTTTGGCTTTCTCTATGTTCTTAGACTATGATTTAGCTTAAATTATTTGGCCAAAATTAGACTAAAGAGAGAAGAGACATGCTAATTTTCACAATAATTAACTACATATATCAACAATAATTTCTGACTGCTCTCAAGAACTTTTAATTCCTTTTAAAGACAGTACCTTTGCTTTTAAGCCCAGCTTCCTCAGCTGCACCTGACTGTGGAGTTCTGATCTATCCTTCTGCCTCGCTCAGTGTTCATCCCAACGTTCTTCATTAGCTGGCCACAAACCAGCACATTAGCCAGCAGGCAATGGTTTTATAAGATAGGCAAATATCTTCCAGCAGCTTGCATCACCAGTCAACAACTGGGATACAGCTCACCAAAAAATCCCATCCTTTAATGGTGACATCTCACTTGCACACCACTAACAAAATCCCTATTTAATTACTTAAGTGAGTGTACCTAATATAGGTGCAGATAAGTCTAAGCAACTTGAATCCCAATTAACTACTTTAACAGACACCAATAAACATATTTAGTGCTGCAGTTCAGTTTTATCTGTCATTTTTAGCAGACCGTGCCAGTGGACAGAAACTCAGTCACTCAGCATACAACAAACAGACCACCATGTAAGAGTGCTTCACCCTTAGTTACTGAGTGCAGTTTGAGTAAGAAGGCTAAAAGCAGTCACTGGGTGGCTATTAGAGTGTTTTCTGTCTCTAAAGTACTAACACAACTTTTTCCTGTAGTTTAAGAAACACTTTGAGACTGCGGAGTTATTTTAAGAGTCAGTCACGTATTCAACCTAAGTACTACTACTCATTACAGAATAAACCTCCACTGCACCCTCCCCTCTATGCCAGAAGAGCTATTTTTGTGGATGCACAATAGGTCTGGATGAGGGTCCTGATCCTGCTCGATCGGTTCTAACATGGATGAATTCAGCAGGTGTTTTCACAAATGCACTTGGAAGTGGAAAAGACAACGGCCACATAGCAGTAGAAACAAGAAACTAGGCAAGAGCAAGAAAGGCGACAAAACAGTTGTAAAGTGTTATTTACTATTTTAGTATTCCAAGTACAACCTAAAGGAAACTAATCTTAGTAAGTAATCCAGCACTCAGTCTATCAGAGAATACAGCACAGCACCTCAACAAAGTTTAAGAGCTGCACTCCAGGCTCCAAGCAAGAAACCAGAGGAGTCTAAAACTTTGACACTGGCCTCATAAGAGCCACACAATTGAAACCTGAAGACTTGCACTAAAATAAGAGTATGATTTCCTTCTAAGCTTACTTGCAAAGAGTTCTAAACTATGTTTATGCTATGAAATTGGGTAATTCAGTTATGGATGTTAGCTGACTTCAACAAATACCTGTGAAGCCCAAGTGCAACAAAGCTGTAAATTTAAGAGTTTGACTGTTGGTGGGCAGGGGAAGGGCTGAGGTTCAATCTTCTTACAGCTTTTGAAACAGAGCTAGAGCTCTTTTTAAATCTTGCCAGCTGACAGTAGGGAGAAGGGAAGGAAAGAATAACAAACTAGATTATTATTTTTTCTTAAATACAGCAGTAGTACTTCTCACTCTCTATAGATCAATATCAAGCTGTGCCTTGACCAAACTGCAACAAATCCCACAGCACATGTAACTCTGGAGTCATTAAATTTTACTCTTAAAGAAGAAAATCCTGCTTCTTTAAAGTCATTATATTCTCACTTTGACTTTGGAGTAGTCCTTTCTTGAAGTGCAGCAAGAGATGTCTAAGCCACAGGACATTTTGCTTGCCCATTTTACCTGTGTAACAGACATCCCAGAACCTAGTAATAAAATTTGCCATCAGAAAACATCTATCAAGAATTGCAGCATATGAGATTAAGATTAACTGATGTCCGTATCATCGCTTTAAAGTTTATATTCTCTCTCTATATATATATATAAATATAAGAAGCAGAGCAAATTTTGAGAAACTTTAAGGAATGAGCGTTTTAGGCCTGACTTGTATAGTTGTGTTTTGGGGTTTTTTTGTTGTTTCATTTTGTCTTTTTTTCATCTTCAAATCCTTTCTCTCCAGATCTCCTGGGGAGCATTCCGTAGCAATGAACTTTCTACCTTATAATGCTTTTAAAGTGGCCAGGGGGATACAGACCCTAATGTGCATGATTACAGGTCCTAGAGAGGGACTTCACCACACATATTCTAAGAACTTAACTGATTTTAAAACCCAGACTTGGTTGAATAAGTCATAACACACTTTCCTTTTAGGAAGAGAAAGAATTAAAAAAAAATTTTATATACTCTGTCAACACTGAATCTTAGTTACCATTCTGCAGAAAAACAGCTGCTCAGATTCCACCCAACTTATCAAGAAATAACCATTTACAGTCCATATTAAATATACTATTTCATCTAGCATTAAGATTTTTCACTGTGTCCCACATTGGATCTTTTGGCTGAGAGCCATTTAGTACTCTGTTTGCCACGAGATGTACAGCTTTCTTACCCATACTGAAAAATGTTAAACTGATTTTAAAGTCAGTCTTATGGGCACTCACATTGTCAGGCTAGTAACAAAGTTGAAGTTACACTGTATTGATTAGTATTATAGACTTTCTCCACACCCAAGCAACAACTATTGCCTGATTTAAGAAATACTCTCAGGGGAAGGAAACAAAAGCTGAAAATTTAAATTCTCTGAATACCTTGTTTTGATAGGCTTGTGTGGTCACTTATTTAATGTAATATTAGTGGTTAGTTCCAAGTTGCAGATTAAGAATCAGTCTTTTATAATCAGTTTTAGTTGTAATTACAGAAGTAAAAATAAACTGGATCCAGCTTGAGTATTCAAGTTCCTATAAAGCTTTTTTGGGAAAATGCACGCCAGTGGGTATGAAAGTTTTGCAAAAGGTATAGGCATAACAGACTGCCATAGGTTAGCAATGTTGCAGACAAGGTATTGTATGAGAGGCCACAAGCAGACTTAAATAGGCTTAATTCTATTTTTACCTTGTATCAGTTGCATTTTTCATGTGCGTTCCTCAAGCTATCATTTCTTATTCATTCTATACATCAAAGAAACATGACAATATGAAATTCTGTGATCAACACGCTAGTTTCCAGCACTACTTGCTCTATAAAGTTATTTAAATATACTGTTGTGAAGTATCATTAGCCATGATAGAATTTTGCTTTACCTTAACAAACTTACCTACACAAACAAGCTTTAAACAAACATTTAGCAGACTCATTTAACACTCCACACATTTTATTGTCTAATGGTACTAATTGCAATCCTTCTTTAAGCCCTTTCATTTGAATAACTTAACATCCTTTGTGGTTTTCTGAACCATAACAATCTCAAAAGCCTTGAACATTTAACTGTAAAGAAGCTTAACAACTTGTACAGGTGAGCAGCAGCCAAAGTCAATTTTTCTCAGCTGAATGATGAGTATGGAAAAAAAAAAATTAGGATGCATACAAGCTGTGAGCTGGGTCAAGCGATCTAGCCATATATTGTAACTCACATTCCTATATTCTAAAAGCCGTAACACATTGCAAAACTCCGAGTCTGACCTCTCCGGTGCAACAAACCAAGTCATTTTGATATTTCTGCCTGAAGTCTGTAAGTCAACCCTGCAGCTCAGAGAGACTCAAGATAAACAATTTTTCAAAGGTCCCACGAGGTTAAAGCGAGCATATTCATAGCTAAGACATTTCAATGGCTAGCTGCTTTTACTGTTAAATACATTTCTCACGTCTAGGCCCAATTTATCTATGTTCACCTTTCAACTGCAGAATCTCATCAACTTTCTGCTATATTAAAAAAGCAGTCTACTGTCAGAAGAGTCTTCCCCTCCAAAATATTTATATTAGAACAAGGTCATCTTTTAATTCTTTCAAATAATAGATCTTAGCCTCAGTACAAGACATGCCTTGCTTTTATTCTTTTTCAAATGTCTTGCAGGTTTGGGTTTTTTGTTTGTTTTTGGTTTTGGTTTCCCCCCCTCCCCTAGGCTCCTGATGTCATCACACATGTACAGCTAATGCAATGATTGTTTCATATTCCCAAGGTCATAAAACTGAGAATTGCCCTTTCCTTTCAGCAGCGTCACAAAACCGGGAGCTAGTCCTCTCAGAAGTTTGAGAAATCCAGTGCAGGTTCGGGTGGTGCCAATCCCAATTAGTGTCTGGTGGTTAACTAAGTGGAGCTGCTGTAAGAAAACAAACCCACATTCGCATGGATGGCCTGCAGTCACTTCTCTGGATGGATCCCACCAAAAGGTCTGCACCATTATTTATTGCTCTCCCAGCTTTGCCTAGTGTTTACAAGCTTTTCTAACACTAAATAACCCAAGAGCAAACATGTTCAGCAGAAGTGTTCAAGAGCCCATGATTGCAGGATCCACTATAAAAATCACATACTGGATGAGTCCATCCTTTAAAATCATTTATGCATTCCATCATGCAAACGTCTTTAATTACTTAGCTTGGACTATTTCAATAGCATGTTCTACCTTTTATTGAAAAAGTCAGATGAGCTAAATCTTGTCTTATGAGCACTTAAAACTATGCAACAATGATCTGACTGACAAGATTTACTTTCCCTTAAGTGTGCTAACTAGAATAATTTTATTTGTTGAAAAATTTAACAGACTTTTTCCTATATAACTTTCTAGCCAATGCCTTCTTAGTGCTTTAAAAGAAATTAAATGAAATTTTTTCCTCCAGTTAACAGAAATTTCCCCTAGTATTAAAACATATGCTAAATGTACACTTCAAAGAGGTCCTTGCCCAGTTTCTTGGTGTATGTAAATCTCCTAACTTCAATAAAAAACTATTCTAACATCCCTACAGATTATTACTGAGGATAAACACTTTGTGATTAAAAATTATAAAAATTAAAAATAAAAGAATATCACACCAATCATCTTCATAATACTTCACCTGACCAGCAGGTGACCTGACTTCTCTTAAAGGTGGTGCAAGACCAGAAAGTTTAGGCAATATCACTGTTCCTTGAGGCCTGACAAGGCCTGGGCTGTTTATATGAGTAGTTATGTTTTTCTTCACACATCATTCAGACTGGTCAGTGGGGAAAGGCTAGGGTACTACCTCTCTCCTCCAGCTGGCGCAAACTTGAGCATAGGAAGTTCCACCTAAACATGAAGAGGAACTTCTTTACTTTGAGGGTGGCAGAGCACTGGCACAGGCTGCCCAGAGAGCTGGTGGAGTCTTCGTCTCTGGAGACATTCGAAACCCACCTGGACGCGTTTCTGTGAAACCTGGTCCTGGTGACCTTGCTCTGGCAGTGGGTTTGGACTAGATGTTCTCCAGAGGTCCCTTCCAACCCCTATCATTCATGTGCAAAAAAACCAGTATTTGCATCCCAAACACACTATTAAGTTTTTCCCTGGCAGATCGTCAAGTGTTGCAAAGTGTTTTCAAGGCTTCTTACACCACGACTGCCTGGACATTGCATCTGAAACCTGCAAGGACTTAATCTAAAGAAGGTATCATACAACAAATTTAACGGTCTCATTTTTCAATGCTTTATGCAATTGCTTTGTCAGGTAACTAATATCTTAGTCTGTTTTCTAGTCACATTTATTGTTTTGTGAAATCCAGTACTATATGGTAACTTCCTTATTCTGATACACAGAAGGCTTAGAATGCGTGAAAATCCCTATTAAGCAATAAAGAAAATGAGTCACAGTGGATCACAACTTAGTGATGAGTTGCACGCCATCACGAGAACAATCTTGAAATAGACAAATAAAATTATATTAATTGAATGCTGAATGTAAAAGGATTACTTAGGTGCTATATCTGAAAATATCAAAAAGAATGAGAAGAAAGCACCCACTTTCAGAAGCATACGTGCTTTTACCAAGGCAAAATATCTATACAGTGGAAAGCAAAACAAAGGGTCACGCTGCAGCTCTTTACAGGATATTCTTTAGATGTCTGAAGATCTTACAGTTGAACTCTTTCAGCTTCTGAAGAAGCTGAAATTAAATTATTTTTTATATTATTATTTGGAATACTATATTGACAGCACTAGCACTAACTAAATACAGGCTACATAAATTAATAGGCAATGTTTTAAGGAAGAAAAAAAGAAACCTCTTTCTAAAGGAGAAAAGACTACTGTGTGTTTTTTCACAGCTTTTTTAAAAAGGATCAAAAACTTTACTGAATATGTTTTATAATATTTCAAAACAGTAATCATGTTGCTTTATACCAAAATAGCTTAAAAATACCTTTTTAAATACAGAAATATATATGCTTGATATAACAGATTTATATAAAAGAGCCATTATCCACTAAAGACTTTTATCGTTATCCCTAGTTAGTATCAAGACAATTCTGAGAGGATGGGACTCCTTTGCTTTAGATATTTCAAAAGTACATTGAATAAAGATTTTTGATCCAACTACTTACACAGCTTAGGAAAGACAACTACATGAAATGAAGTACTATAATACAGGGTAGGAATTGAGGCAAGGAAAGATTTCTTAATTCAGGCTGACCCTTTGAAAGAGTCTGCCACTCAAGCCCAGATTTTCCTTGGACACGTCAAATCTGATATATTTCATATTTTTCCCTTGTGATTTTTTTTTTTTTTAATATTCAAAACAGTCCAACAGCTCTCAGAAGTGAAGGATGCTTATACGTCAAAACTACATCTGCACGGGTTTTAGTGCAATTGAGAGAGAGGTTAGATTTTTTTTTTTTAAGGACTTGCAGTTATCAGGGGACTGTTTCAGAGAAGAATGACAGACTGTCTTGAACTCTGTAACCGCCTGAACTTGAGAAAGGTCCTGGATGAAGTTCTCTTTATTGAAATGACAACTCTCAAAATAGCCCATGTGGTCATTCCCCTCGTGTCTCTGGCTAGCTCCTTACCCTAATGTCATCTTGTTTCCTAGAAACTGTACCACATATGGACGGGAAACATTAAGAGTCAGACCCCTCTTCGTCCTCATGGGCAAGTCCTCTGCCCCCATCACAGACACGTCTTGATTGTTATTGTAAATTCTTCCCTGGCCTCACTGTTCCCAAGTTGTTCTGAGGAGGAGCAGCTAAAAATGTCTGCCCACTCTTTCAACATCATTCCACCTCCCAAAACTTACACTGTTTTATTTAATTGGTTCTTTCCTTGTTAATTCCATCTTTTTGCTATCATCACACAACAGTGGCACAAACACCTCTTCCTGCTGCATTAAGGTCACATCAAGAAAAGTTGGTTGTTTCTGTTTCAGGTTGCATGTTAACCTTTGAATTGTTAGCCATTTTGTCCTACAAGATGTTACAAGATAATGAGTTACTGCTTGCCGATCAGCAAGTAGGTAACTATTTGTTAAGTATAAAATTGTATTCCAAGGTTTGTCATGCTCTTATATTCATCACCTACACTCATCTGTTGTGTTCCTTCCCTCCCCGACTCATAGCTTTTGCTCTGCTCTTGGCTATTCAGCCCTTCTCTGATGAGGCACTTCAGCTTGGTGTTGTATTTTATTCAGCTACGATTTATAGGATTTAAGCTGCTGAAATCTCATTCCAATTGCTCTGGTTTAAGAGATGCATTACTCATAATTCTTGAGAATAATATACAAACAAACCAGCCAGACCTTGAAAAGAGAACGTATATAACTTAATCTTCTAGTTCCCTGCCTGTACATGCAGCTCAAAAGTCCCATCAACATGCAAGACATTATTTAGGTGAATGCCACTTGTGATAATATTTCTTCGCATTAGATGCTTTCCGAAACTTAGGAAAGACTGACAACACTCCTGGACTGAAAAAAAAGAAAGCACCTTTTTGACTTCTGACTACAAAGTAATACCATATTTCAAGTCTTTACATTATGTTACTTCAGACAGTCATTACTGGCATAATAGCCTCGGCATTAAGTTCTGAACCCAACTGTGCTCACCCTTTACTGTATCATTTACTTCCCTAACTGCATGAATCTCAGTGCTTACTGCATCTGAGACCTTAAATCATTGTCCCAGCCTCAACATGCACTAAAAGTCAAAAAAAGAAAGCAGAATGCTGAGATATTCTCTTCTGTGAAGAAGTGGTATACGCTCAGGTAGAATCTCACCAGAACATCAACAAAGAAGTGCTGTTAAATCAATTACAGCCTTCAGCATGAGGTATGCTAATGGCCAATGTTTTCCAAAACTGAAAAGAGCTTTTACAGAAATCTTAAGGGTGAAATAAAACAGTATTTTTCAGTATCGTTTTTACAGAGATCCTCCAGTTATACCCAGTTGATTGACATGTTCAGTCTGCCTAATGTCAACTCACATCTTTTTAAAATTAAGTAACTAAGAAATATATAAAGAAGAAAATAACTGGAAAGGTGTTAAATGCTACTTAAAAAAAAAAACCAAAAAGGGAATGCTGTGAAACATCCTGGATTTAAGCATTGTCTCAGCCATCTGCTTACTTAACAACACTATAGTCTCTCAAGTAAAGCGTATGCTAATGCTGAAGCACCTTCGCACACCCAAAGATTTCTGTATCAACCTCTACAGTTAAAACTGTAATATCCAAAAATCAACCTTTCTTGAAGGGCATTCATTCAGTTTATCCTAGCAAGCCTGAGTGTAGGCAGCCTTCTGGGCACAGCGTCATGTTTTTAAATTGTTTTAGTAAAGCTAGTCCAGAAAGATAGTTTCAAAAGAATACAATATGTTATTTTTGTGCTTTGAAACCTGAACTGTTTCCATAGGGCTGACTTGGTAATTTTTAGCCAAACAAATGAGTTTCTGGGAAATTTGAGATTCCTTTATTTACAGTACAAGCCTCTCTTATTTTCATGTTAGGCTACATGTGCCCACGTTATCATAGAAATCCACCTGGATTGAAAATATGCAACATGTTGATTTTAAGAGGCTATAAGAGGCTATTGGAAGATATTTAAATAATACTGTATCTCTGGTCATTAGTAACAGATGTGATTGTGAACTATAACACAAAAAAGACTGTTCCGAGATAAACAGCAACTACTCTCCAGTAGCTTAAAGAATATATTCAAAGGTTAGGCAAAGAGCATACCAAACCTGCAACAATAGAAAAGGAATAACAACTTAAGAGACTAAAATAGCAAACAATTTCATAGTAGCAAAGTAAAACTATTGCTGAATGGTCTTTTAATTGTCATACATACAGTATTACATAGCAGTGAGTTAAGATGTGACTATAGCAACCATTTGTTGTAAGTGCAAGCAAGCACTTTTTTTTCTGCAGTACGATACAATGGTCTTAAAATGGTTTTTTACTGAAAATAGAAATATTTATGATATTAAGATATTGGAAAGCATTACATACTACATGAATGCTTCAAACTAGAAGTTATAAACCTAATTTGGATTAAGGCTGGGATAGTTTTGTCTTGTTCCTCACTAAAGCGTCCATACATTCTTTGTTAACCTTTCTGTAACACCTACCAGTAACTTGAGCTACGGGCTTGTGTTCGCTGAATCCAGCTCAGTCTTTCACATTATACCAGCTCCTTCAAAAAGTGAATGGCTTGAATTTCTCAAAAAGAGAGGTGTGGTCAGGAACAAAGTCACATCTAGGGCTCAAATGTAGTAACAGCAATTAAAACAGATGCACCTTTATACGAGATTGTAGCATCAAAAGCAGCCTCTTGCCCTCGTTTCTCCTCTGCTTGGGAGAGACCAGGAGATGAGCTGCATCTTGAAGCATCAAAGCAAACATGATTATTTGCATAACTCCTTCAGCTATCATTACCTTTCAATAGCACTCAGAATAACCCCACAGGTAGCTGCTCCTAGTGTGAGCAGCGGAGGGCTGGTCAGTAGCTTGAGCTAACACCTACTGTCACCACACTCAGGTGAGAGTAGCATGCCCCCAGTTCCCTCCCTCCTTCCAGTAAAATTAAGATCCAACGCAAGACAGCACATGCTGACAAATCCAGAATTCTAAAGCAGGAGTGTGTCAGCAAGTTTTAAATGCCCTTGAAAGGGCTTTGTGATCTGCAAAAGCAGTATCTGCTTGATAGAGAAAGAAGACAGAAGGAAGGTAGCTTTGTCGGGGCATCAGGAGAAAAAAGCCTTGAATCACAGCTATCTCACTTGTTACTTGAAAGATTGTTTCATGTGGGTAACTGAGGTTTTATATTTTCCAAGTCAGATCTCATGTACTCCCACTTGATGCCCATCATTTCAAAGTGTAAAATTTGTATAAATAATTACATTTAAAGAGATTCAGAGCAGACGGCAACTTCTCATTGACATCTATTGACATATCTGGTTCTAGGAAGCCAAAACCATAGCATAACATGAGATTTAAAATCAAGTGCTGTTGGTCAGATTCTGTCCTCAGAAAGACAAGTGTTAACCAAGATAAATTCCAATGAATAATGAGGTTATTTGTACTTCATGGTTTAAGTCCACCTGTGGTCTATTTTAAGACTATGCTTATCAATGTGTTTCATTTTCAGTTAGTTCTTTAGTGTTGCTTTTAGGGATTTCTTTCTATTGGATTTTGTATGGGATTTACAAGAAGGAAGTCAACTAAAAAGTCCCCTCAAAAAACTAGAATTCCATGGACTTCTCACCTCTGTGCAAAAATCCTTAAACTTGGATTACCAGTACCTGCCAGAATGTCAAAAAGGGAAATACTTGATAAAGATGGAAATTCCTGTTGTAAATAAATAAATAAATGTATTCTTATGATATGAGAGATCCCCAGTGTTGAAAATATGGTCCCAGACTCTCAAAAGAATATTGAAATCATAAAAACCTCAACATTTTTCTTGTAAGAAAAACAAGATTGCAAAGATTGATCTGAATTTAGATAACACAAAATTAAGAAATCCAACACATATTTGACAAAGGAGATGTCTGTTTCAACCAGAACAAGCAACAGTGCTAAACGTTAAGAACCAAGACACGTTTTACCTTATGTCAGATAAGATACTCTGTTCTATTCAAGTTATTTTTCCTGTCTTTGTAGTAGCTCACTGACCAAAACAAAATATGTTATTCTCATAGGACAGCCATCAAGAATATGACGAAGAGTAAAGTTCAGTTTCTTGTCACCTTTTTTTCAACTTTAAGTATGATCTGTATCGCTCTACATATTAGTAACTGCTTTCAGAGGTTGGCTACCACATGTTTCAGACACTCTTTTCTTCCACTGCTGTTAACTAGATGAGTTCCCTTCACTATTTCCCTTCTGGAAAATATAACAATTTATGGTCTTTTCTAGTGTTCCTTAATTTCAACACAAGTCTGACATAGGTAATAAATGAGCTGAACATAGGAAGCAGTGTGCATTTTACAATGGTCTTTTGATTCTGAATTTCTTGTCAGCTCCTGTCAGAACTTCAAACTTTTTTTTAAAATCCTAAGTGCTAATTTTGAAAATTATTTAGTTCAGCTTAATTATTTTTAATATGGCCACATAGTTTATTATATAAACTGTAATGAAGTTTTGATTTAGTCGGGAATAAATTTTTGTCATCATGCTCAACATCCAAGAATAACAAAAAAAATAAAGTTATATATATAAACACAAAATAGTAAGTTCCAGATAAGCAGAGCTCCACCTAAACGTTGTTTTTAGCTAGCCTTTTGTAGTCACACTTCCAATTAAAGATGGGGGGGAACTGAAAAAACACTGGATTATATTAGGTGAAAGCTAAAAAACCCAAACTTAAAAATATATATTTTTGTATGAAGTTCATAAAAATTCGTTCCCTCGCTAGTGAGCAACTAGGAAAGCTCCACAGGAGCATGTGAAAAAGCAGTCTTAAACCGTGCCGGGATGAAACCACACTTTGGGTCAGAATCAGATTTAGGGAAAAAAAAAAAAAGCTTAAACTCTCTAAGTTGATTTGCCTAGCATTTAAAGCAGTTTATTTGTTCGTACTAGCAAATTCACTTATACAGAAATAACTGGTTTCTGTGTTTCATTTCATATTAGGGTTCCACTGCAACCCTCTGATGAAGGAGAAGAAAGTTCAGTTTAGGTAGGCATTTTGACCTACTTTCTGCTCATAAACTTTAATGGTTTCCAAACATCTAATCTAGTTTACACTCCTCATGATTTATTTGAATCTTTTATTATACGTTATTTCAACATACACTACCTATTACTGCTATAGAAAGAAACATTCTAAAATAGACATTTTACTCATTCTCTGATAGAAGCCTCTACTGCGAGAAGCCATCAACTCTTTTTTTTATGAACTGTTAAACTAATAGCCTGTGTAGATCAAAAAAAAAAAAGTAGAATTGCTATTAAGCAAGTCTAGTAGAAGGTAAACAAATTAAAAAAAACTAAAAGAAAACAAAACAGGTGCCTCATGCTACCTGTTCTCTTGCAAAAAAAGATTTTAAGAAAAAAGTGTATATGCAAGTTTTAAACTTCTTCTAGCTTCAAGGTTACCACTATCTTCTAAACAGTTATTAAAAATGTCTTTAAGAGACTACTGGTCTTTAAACAGTGTGAAGCATGATGAAGAATATCTCTGCTTTGTCTCACTTGTTTCTTATGAAATGTTTTTATGATTTCTTTAATCTTTTTTTTGATATTGGATTTGTTTGATGTAGTCATAGTAGCTGTTAACTAAAAATATAGGACTTTTGTCACCATGAAAAATTGTTAGACGTAAGCCTGGAAATATAGTCTTTTTCTTAACTTCATTTGCTTATTAGCCCCTACTGTAATGCAAAGTACCAAATTGAAAAGATACAAAGAGATCAGACAGTACGTTTGTGTTGATCTCCACCACCACTCTGCAGAAACGCCTTATCACCATGATTGTATCAGATTTGTTACAGTAGCGGATAGCTAGCTTTATGCATGTTTGGAAGAGTTAATAGAGTATCATTTTTTCAGCCATCGTACTTAAGGAACTATCTGTTTACATGTGTGAAGAGTTTCTACATATCTTAATCTGATGATAGGGACAAAATATGCATGATTTTTCTGCCGTACATGGAAAATGTAAGCTTATCTAATTTGTATTTCCCATTATCATATTTTCCAATTCTGTCAATAATTGAGTTAAGCATTCAAACAGTTTAGATTACAATGGTCTCAAGTCACTGAAGAGCTGGTTTTCTCTTTATTTTTCACATTTCAATTCCACCGCACAGAATAAATATAAAAGCATACATTTTTAGTCACTTAGATACCATCAGGCCATCCATAAATGTGCCTTTCCACTTAAAAACCATCACCAACCTCCACAGCCTATTGCATTAAATCAAGATAAAATTCTGCAGGACATGACATAATGAATTAATTTCTGTAAGTGACAAGAAAGCAATGTATTCCTTTTTTCTTCCCCTCCAAATTAAGGCCTTTCAGATTTTTTCCTCACTGCTTCCCAGAGTAGTCCCCTCTGTTTTCTTTTGGACATAATTATCCTTCTGCTCTCCAGTGGAAAAGTTTCTGTAAAGAAACAGTCTCCATCTATAATGTAGCCCAAACTATGATATGAAATTTTAAGTGTTTAGTTACTGAACAAGACTTCAAGTGGTTTCATAGGAAAATACAACAGAGAAATCTCATCTCTCTCATTCTGGCTACTAGTGATGTAGCAGAGGATCTTCATAAGCGATATCCATGTATTCACTTAAGGTGATTATAATGCAGACTCCCTTACAGACACTGGAAGTCCTGTACCTACTCCAAGAAGCACGCTGTGCTACTTTTTAGTCTCAACATAATCCATCCATACATTTCTTTGTCTCCCCGTACAGTCTCACAAGCCTTAATTGTATCCAGTGGTCTCCCTTGCCTCAAGCAAACACCATCGGAAGCTGTGTTTTCACGTTATTCCCTTGGACTTGCTGACAACGATGCTTTAGTCTGTGTTAACAGACTATTAAAAGCAATCTTGCTACATTATCAAAGTTCTGCCTGGTACGCATTGTCAAACCAAACCAATATATGAAGTTTGAACTCATACAACTAGGATGGCAAGAAATATGTACAACATGAAACAGCCACATTCGCCAATCAGTCAGAGCAAACAAAGCCCAATTCTTTTTCTTAACTAGTTTAAACAGAGCATACGGCCAGCTTTCTTGGTGATAGAAACAAAATGCAAAAAACTTAGATTAGAAAGACATGAGAACCATGGCACAGCAAAGAGATCTGGTTTGATTTGTGGCCTTAAAGCCAGTCTCTGCCTCTTCCATGCTGAGGATTTGAGGCAGTAAATCAGTTTATTCACTATGTGAATCAACGATTCAGCATCATTTATTACGGTGAAATATTGGCACTACCAATACGTATTTCAGATTCATTCTAAATCCAAGAATACCTATTTGAGAGTTTCAAGCAACTCAGTGGTGCAAAGATACTCAAGCACTAAAGTAATTATTTTTTTATTATTCCACTGTATTCCTGTAATTAACCTTTCAGCACAGTTCAGCTATCCCTGAAAAGCTCATGTTAGAACTCAGAGTGAAGTTGCATCAAATTTAATTCTGAAAGATTAAAAGATAACATTACATAAAACAATGCCATCACCTTTTTCTTTCAACACTAGAAAGCAGATTTTCTTTGTTTGGCCTGGAGCCACACTCATATCTCAAAACTGATGCTGGAAAGCGAGTTACTAAAGCAGCCAAGAAAGTGTTCTTAGAAGAGGAAAAAAAAATCAACAGCATTTACCTCAATAGTTTCCCACTTCCCAGCTTTACAAAATAAAAACTTTTACATTTGATAAAACCTAAGTTGTGGTTTAATTTTTATACCTCGAGTTCCGGAAACTATATAGAGAAAAATGTGTGGGGGAATTTTGTCCTAAGGTGATAACAAGTAACGGATGGATGTTACTTTTCTGGCTAAACATCTTGGTTTTGAGAACCTGATTTTATTAGTTATGTTAGGACCACTGCAACACAAAGACAGTGCTGTCAGGAAACCAGAAAGCCTCTGCATCCTGCAAGGACTGTTGTTCCCTCCCTGGCACAGGCAGCTAATTCTGCAGCCATCTGCTCTCAGACAAAGCAGACTCAAAGCCTTCCTCGCCTAGACCCAAGCACGGGACCCATCTTCCAGTTCAGACACATTGAATTCAGAGCAGCTACTGATCTCCCAAATACACCCTGGTGCAGGCTGAATAGTCTCACTGAGACATTGAAGTTTTAAGCACTGGTTCATTCACTTGATACTGAGGCTCTGACTAGGTCCTGAATTGCCATATCACAACAAGAAAATCTAGTTAACCACTGAACATGAATATTTGCGTAGCCATAACGGGCTGGAGTAAAGTTTACTGACAGTAACGGGGGGGGAAAAAAAGTGTTTTGTAATAAAAAGCGTGAAAATAAAAATTCAACTAGGCTATAAGCTCAAAATATTTTTCTAGATGACAACTATTTGAATTTCAGGGAAACAAGCAAACAGAACCTCCTCATGTTCTAAGGCACCACAGTACAGCAACTTTTTCCTTCAGCTCCACTTATCTTCCTTAACATGTAATGTCCTTTATGAAACTTGTTATTTCAATCATTCACAAACAGTTACCAGAGATTTTGCTTAACTTTGCATTTAACTCAGGTCAACAGGAAGAAAGGTTTGAACAAGGGAACACACCTTGGGGAAGGAAAAAAAAAAAAGAAAAAAAGAGTAGTAAGTATCTCATCCAAAGGGATGTATTGTTCAACATAAGGTAAAAAAAAAAGGGGGGGGGAAGAGAAAAAAGCATTGTACTTGTAGTTGTTACAGTGTTACAGTTACCATAAACATCCTTTAAGCTTGGCCTAAGACAGAGACCATGGTCTTGCTGAGGATACTGAAAGTTGCAAGAGGAATAGCAAGCCATATACATCCAAGTCATTACCACACATGGCAGTATAACCTCTTCTCCCACTGTTTTTACTGGAAATCGTACCAGCTCTGTAGAAAACCTAATTCCATGTTTAATTAGCCTAATCCATGTAAAGTTTAACTTAATCCTAGCCTAGACATCCTTTGCTGCAGTTCTGGACCATGACTTCTTTACCACATACATATAGAGCAGGAACAGGTCATTGCTGTGATCTCCCACTCAGCAATATTTTACATTTATTTGAAGGCTTACACCTTCCCCTCAGTCTTTTCGTTAGTCAACAAAACCTAGCTTTTTCATTATTTCCTCATAGCTTGTATTTTCTTGACCTCTAATCGGTCGTTTTGCTGCCGTGTAGGCAGTAACTGGCACACCTCCCTCAAAGCAGGGTAATCAGAATTGATGGTAAACCAAAGTCCTACAAGGGTCTGGCAAATACTGATGGTATTTTAAGCAAGATTGTCCATTTTTCTTTAACATATCCCAGCATAACGTTTCTTTTGTTGAAATGGCAAGATATTGTGTATTTCTATAGTGTAAGATTTTGGACCAATTTATGTGACAAATACTGCTGCTTCATCTTCAGAAACCTTTACTATATAAAAAAAAATCACATAGACATCAGTCCATCTCTTCCCAGATGGAACGACTACAACAAAATTCTCAAATACTGCCTACGTGCTACTTTGTACTGTGGACAGGATTACAGCTATGTAGAAAATTCACAGTAGATAAATGCAAGTGGCTGGTTAACACTGCAGATTGAAGACTTGTATCTTCACCAGGCAAATTGCTCCCTGCAGAACTTAAGCTATCATGAACAGCTCACTTCTGGTTTCACTCAAGGCTTGCGTGGATCTCTTCATTGCACAACACTGTACTGCTCAAACAGACCTTCTGCTAGCTTATTGGCAAGCTCATTTTCTGAGGAACTTTTTAGACCTTATGTGATCTTAATTTATACTATCAAGCTTCTGTTTGAGATGTATTCATCCTCTAAAAAAAATTTAAAAAATTGTGAAGGAGTTGATAATAGTTGAGGTTGTCTATTCCTTGACTTGTTCTACTTTTCCATGCAACTTACAGAAGATGACTGAGCAATGCAAAAGCTTTTGTAGGAGGACCTGTTTCCTGATTAAATTATTCTTATATCACAGATAAGGGTTGTTCAGATAGATGTGTCACTGAAGCTATTATGAAAAGCTTCAGAGTTTCTTCAGTAAAAAAAAACAAACACCCTGCAGTATTAACAATCTTGACGTCCTCTTTCCTTCCTTATCCTCAGTGTTCATCTTGCATTCCAAACCCAAGAATATCTCCTCCCCATTCAGCAGTAGCCCTTCTAAAGGAGTACCATGTCAGACCAAAGAACACAGCACACTCAGTAGGTTTCTGAAGGTGCTGCCATATCAATACATGTTTTATTGCATAGCATTCCTCTTCACTATCAAGAATGTTTATATAAACACCCAAACCAGAATTTTCTACTAGCTTTCTCTTCCTAATCAATGAAGACTACCGACATTTTAGAAAGCTTGAAAGTTTCTACGTGAACACAACAGTCTAAGTATTTATTCTTCTAAACACCTGTTTCAAAAATAGAGTGCTCAGTCAGAAACAGGAATCACAAGATCACACAGTATGTCCATGCCCGTTAGACAGGCCAGCTTCATCAGCCTACTCCATTTAATGACTGAAGTAGGGCCTGGTGGCAGGACCACCTGTCTCATACTGCTAATTGGAATTAGGGCTGGAAACTGGACATTCACAACAATTATTTCTTTTATGTTTAGGAGATTGGCTCATTAGAAAAAGCCCTCCTTTCAGGCTGCTCAATAACAACCTTTGCAACTGTTTATTTCACTTAAAACTATATGGTTGGTCTCTTTTGTTCATATTTTGTACTACATACTGAATTTTCCCATTTTTTAATTAAGAGCCCTTGCACCAGAGGTCAGAAGGGAACACAGTCATCAACTCAAATAGAAACCATGAATTCTGGCCTCTTGTGAGGCCCCTGTTTAATTGTGCTTTACTGCTATTACTCTGGGAATGAACATTTGCCTCTTCCATAAGTTACAGAAATATTATGAACATTGACAAAATACACATCCCTTGGCGTTTTTGAGCTGAAAGTGAGCTCCTTCAAGTAGCTTCTCCACAAAGCTCATGCTTTTTCCTTGCTAGTTAGATTACCTTATGTAAGAATAACTTCTTCCCTTATGATTTACCCAAATTCACAGCAGTAAGGAAACTTATTTCCCCTTTATTCCTCATTCATTACTGTTTTGTCTTCTAGTCATACAATTGCCTGCAGCAATCAAACACAAATTTTAGTTTCCAGAAACGGAAGCCTCAGGTCTAGCTGAACAGACAACTCTTACTTTGCAAAAATCATACAAAGGGTGGGAGTATAAGAATTTTCTCATTCAGCAGTGAGCTGGCTGACTGGATTGGGAATTTAAGGTGCCCGCTATTCATATGTTCCAGTGCACAAACCAAGCTAATAGATATTACCTATGTGGAAGTTAAGGAGAGTTGGAAAAAAAGTGAGGTACAGAAGTATTCAGAGTGTAAAAGCCTCATTTACTTCAATAAGCGTCCTCACAGGGGTTGTTTAGGGAAAGAAGGTGAACTATTTGAGTAACTGCTCTCTCAGATTTTCATCTGAGTTTGTCTCCAATAACTCCTAACTTGTTACTGTTGTATTTCAGCAGTATAATTCAAACCTTTGATAGGAACCTCTCTGACATTATTTCTCCTTTACAGGATAACTGACACCAATACAAAGCTGACATTGTCTGCTTTCTTGCTTTTAATCAGATTCTGCTTCTTTTATAGACCAATTTCCAGGATGACTTCAAGAGGTGACAAGTGGCATTAGAGCTGTTCTGCATCTGTATTAAGACATACTGTTCTCTTCACCTCAAGTCAATGTGACTCCGCAAGTGGAGCTCACTGTACCGCAAACTTACCCTGACTTTCAGAAAACAAGCCGAAGCAGTCATGCAGTTCAGGCTGACTATGACTGCAGGTCTTGAGTCTCAATTTCCCTTCTCAGAAAGCACTTTAGAAATAGTTGAAAGGAGTGGCTTCTGTGTTAAGATTAGAGACAGTTAATAGGAAGAAATCAGCAAAACCACAACATTCCTTTTTTTAGGAGACCTGTTTTGTCTCTTTCTGAGGTTTGTTTTACAGTTACAATTATCTTCCAAGCATCCTTCATCCTTTAAAATGTCTGTCTTTGATCAGCACAAAGACTTTTAGCATTAGGTTATCAGTATCAGTTCACATAATAGTTGAACTATTTAAGACTTGACAGCCAGGAGACAGTACCACAGAACCACCATAAGCCGTTGTAGTGCTATTTTGCAGGCAGTCTTTCTTGTGTCAAGTAAGCCACTGGATTTTTATTATTTTTCTTTTAGAGCATGTAAAACTTGTCCTTATGATATTTGAGGACGTACTTATTCAAGGAAAAATGGCTAAACACAAAACCATCAACTGAGAAGAGTATATATACTTCTGTGAGTACAAATTGCACTTCTTCCTCACTTGCTCCCCTTCTTCAAAATACTTACAATATAGTAATTGATGGAACAGTAACAAGTTTGGAGGGAATTACATTTTGTCTTGCACACATGCTGCAGAAACACTCCCGTCATTTGATTAAGATGGAATATTAACCATACCTCAGTGAGCTTCTTTGACTATATTAGCATCATTATTTTCTTTTATTTTTTAATGTTGGGCTACTTTAGCACTTACCAGTTGGGATTATTTTACTTTCCAGAGTTCAGTTTACCCTTTATCAGCCTTATACGTATATCTGCTGCTTATCTTCACATTGTCCCTCTCCAGCTGCTATAGCAGATGTCTGTCACTTAGTTGAGACAAACTCAAAAGAAACTGAGTTTTCTTAGTACAAATATTTGAAAAGTGGACTTAATTTTTTTCTAGAGTTAAACACTTACACATAAGATAAATTACAAAATCTGCTCACCAATTGAATGCCTCTTCCATAGTAGTAGCAGCTTGAGTTTGAGTATCTTCAACTAGCAGGCTTGGAAAGTGAACCAACTCAAATGGACTTTCCTAAGTTAACAAAAGACACACCTTAAAAGAAACAAAACAGACATTCCTGTTTTCTAAAGGTAGAGTCAAGAGGCACCATAAGTCCCGGCACTTCCTTTATTCCTCTTGATGTATTAAGTTGTCTAAAGTAAGGAGAGAACCCTAACTGGGGCAAAGCATTTTGTGGTGATTACTACCATATGCTCCTCAGACTTAAGCTTCTAGCAATTGAAGACAACTTTGCAGATGGCAGGTCTTCCTTCCCATTACTCAAAGCCACAATGTTGATATAGTTAATTTTTTTCTAATTAAGATGAAGAACAAAACATAAAAAGGCAATACATCAAACAAGTTAACGTAGTCAGCTACAAGAATTACCTTAATCAACTCTTGAAATGTTGCATCTGAAATGAAGTGTTTTCAAACAATACTATTAAGGTTTGACTGTGTCAGATGCACCTATTCATCATTTCATGAACACCTAGAAACTACAGCCATTAAATTTAGAGTGTGTTGCATTATTCATGCCATAATTTACAGGTCATGTCAACAAGCAATAATGTTACTGCAATAAATACCCTTCTGCTTCAGGCTTTACATTTAATTGTATAACTTCAGTTTCAGGTTAACACAACGTGATTTCATAGCACAAATTCATCTGTTCTCTGAAGATACTAGTTTGTGTTCTTTTTTCATAAATCACATGGTCAGGAAGCATTTTTTCCTAAGTCAGTGGAAATACAGACACCATGACGGAAAGTGCAACTCATCACCATACTTTGTTCATCCTACAAAAAAACCCCAACAGCGTAAAAGTAAAGAAATCCCACTTCCTGCGACCTATTCTGAGACCTGTTCTTAAGAACAAAAATTATGAAGAGTATGTAAACATTGCACAGCCTTATTCGTGATACTTGAAGTCCTGTGGGGGAAGGAAGGAACCAAGAAATATAACATGCTTTCAGAGATGTACAGAATACTGCAAAACTATTACAAGATCTGAGCACTGGATTTAAAAAAATGGATACTTTAGAATGTTACATTTTATGTAGAAACTAGTAATAGTGTTTAAACTATTCCTTGCCTTTTTTTTTTTTTTTTAATTTGCAATCAAACAGAAGCACAAAGATTGTTCTACATCCTTTAAAACAAACAGTTTTCATTATAGAACTGTAAATGCATATAAGAACTCGAAACAGCACAGGAAGCCTCACACGAACAGAGGAAGAGGCAGAAATATACCTTTTTTTAATGACTAGTGATTTTTTTTAGTCTTACAGCGTGTTGGTAGGTAGCAATTACTAGCTACACACTAATGAGTTTGTATATGGAAACAATTTACCTGGCCTATTAACATCATAATAAAGCAGTCAGAGTAATCATTCAAGATCTAGCTATACATTTAGTTTATCACCAACAATTTTCTTGATGTGGTTTAAGCACACAGACATGCCAGGTAAGCACTACATCCACAATTAATCTCAAACTTTTTTACATCTACACTGTAGAAGTAATAAAGGAAATTTAATCCAAAATTACCACCTAATAGACAAAGAGGAAACATAAGCATTTCTAAGGAATTGATTATTTTATTCTAAAATAAGTGTGCCTGTAACGATCAGACAAATCCCATTTTTCAATTGTTGCTCCTACTAGTAACCATAAAATGATTTAGACAGCTGCCTCAGTGACATGAAGTCCACAGTCCAGGAAGAAGTTTGCCTTGCCAGCAACTGTTCTATACCCACACAAACTGTTGAAGTGGTACCTCGTCTTGATATAGTCATGTACTTGCATTATAGTCTACTTAAACTCAATCAGCCCATCTTTTATTGAACCAGTGCAAGCCTTCTCATAATCTTTAAGGAAATTAAGTGCTGTTTAAAACGTTTAAAGAAATACACCATGATCTTCAAGTCATCCACACAGCTTTCTTTCCAGCCAACCCCTGCCCCCCCCATATGCCATTTGATTAGTGCAGCCCTCCAGCCCTCCCCTGAAGGAAGGCTTCACTCTTGTCCAGGATCTTGTTTTGATAGACAGTTGACTGAGATACCAGATCCAGCCAAGCAACCTTGTTGTTTGAGAATGCAGTTTTGAGAGCCTTGTCTTGAAGCCCTTAGCATTCAGCACAATACAGAAAGTTAGTGCTGAATTTAGTCAACACCTTGTCATGAAAGAAACAGCCTGGTAAACACCACCCTCTTCCAAGTTACTTCTAATCCCATTACATTACGTGAAGATGTCTCACCCAGTGTTTCACTACTAATTTAGAGGTATTCATGATGAGTGAAATCTAATGCCAGAAGTCTTGCAAGAATTGCTAGCAACTAGCAAAGAGAGTCCTTGTTTGAGTGCCCACGCTTCAGTTAGCAACAGCTATTTCACTTCTAGACGCTGTCTTTACTGTGTGATGATACAAAGCAGCTTGTCTGTTGGCCACCTGCAGCACAACTGTTCGAAGTTGATTCTTTTGATTTATTCCCCTAACAGTCATTTAAATTAGGATAGTTCCATTGTGTCAGTAAACAGCTAAAGGAAACATTTTACAGTGATCTTCGCTGTAATTCCTACAGTTAAGGCTGTATTGGCATTTTCATCAAAGTAATCATTTTTCAAATGCACATAATTTAATAGTAAAAAATTTACCTTTGGCACACAATGGTTTGGCCAATAGCAGCATTAGTTGTTTTTAAATCTAATTTTACATCTGCATACACTTGACTTTTCAAAAGCAACTGAAGGGCAACTGCAAAGAAAAAAGATGTTTTTATCACACAACACTGTTTTTCTCCATTTTAAAAACTATTACGCTATACCTTTTTCTGTAGGCACATATGAAGGTCAGAGAGCTTAAGAAACCTCAAAAACCTTTTCAGCTACCACAGAGGAAAACTACCACCAGCTCCTACTTGACTGAAAGCAAAAGCACATGAAGTGAGATAGAAATGAAAAGATTAATATAGCAAAGAAGCCCAGTGAGAACAGCAACTGATAGTATCAGTGTTTAATTCTAATTTCTTTATGGATAAATACAATTCCACAGTTCCAGCAGACTATCATTTCCTTGACATTTTGTCACATTTATCACAGAAAAAGTGAGCATTTGCAGTTGACAAAAGAGAGAAAAAGTTTTATTTTTTTTTAAGTTGAGATTGAATCCCTGTTATATACGTTATGCCCAAAGACATGGGTATGACACCACCTTTTATTTCTCATCCATCATAGATGAGCATGATAATGCTCAACATTCATTATGAGTTTTGAAAAGCCCCATGTAACTCACATTTTTAACTTTTGACAAACTATGGAGAAAGTCAGATGTATGCATCTAAGAGTATAATTGCTATACCAACACTTAGTTATCTTCATTTGGTATATTTTTTTTCATTCTAATGAAAACTGAATCACAGTAGTATTATATCAGTGTGTATTTTTAAACATGCATTCTGTATGTAACAAGTGGTGACAAATTATTTGTGTGTCCATCAGTAAACATACTTTGTTTTCAGTGGAGGGAGGACAGTTCCTCTCTTTTGTCCCTCCTCTTATTAAGGTACAAATATTTTTACTATGGCTGTTTATGCCAGAAACCGATCAGGCAAAAAGGTCTTATTCACAGCCAGTTATAAAGCTATAATTTTCTTCCCAATATAATGTTAAGTAGTAGAGAGACCTTCAAGTAAGAAGAATTTTTAGTACAAAGTGAAAGAGGAAGGTATCTAGGATACCATTTTGGTGACTGGAGGAATTCTAGACAGACAAGCCAGAAGTCTGTTATCCATCAGGTTTCATGAAGAGGTGAGGCTGCCAGAATAAAGTGTAATTCAGGGCAATTTATTTCTTTTCTTTCCATTGGCTCTGTAGTAACAGTGTACTTTTAGTACAAGGGTACTGGGAAAGACTATAATGTGATCTGAAAGAACAAAGAGATAACACAACTTGAACTTTGCCTTTCCTTATGTGTTGTCATTATCCTCACTTTTGACTGGATTTTCCTCAATCTTTTCCACTCTGATCAGACCCACTATTCTCCCCCAGCACACATCCATTAAAAAAAATAATGGTACATTACTTCTAATTCTTAAACATCAGAAATACTTCTTATTTCAAACTTCTTAAATTGTTCAAGCTGTGCAAGAATAATACAGAACACTGACAATTGTTCATTTAAGACACCAAAAAGTTTAAGACAGAAAGCTAGGTACTGTCAAATTTTGCCAGTGCGTAATCTCAAGAGACTTGGCAAGTCTTCCTGCTTTAGCATAACCTAAAGCTAAAGTAGCAACAGAGACATGGAAATAAAGATAATTCAGTTCTTAGCAATAACAGACAAACTCCGCTACAAAAGGCATCGGTTATTTTTTGAATGACCAAACTTTAGTTTTAAGTTTCTACCAAATATCATTAAGAAAGGTCTTGCTACTCCCTTGAGGCCCTAGTTGTTCTTTCCTGCTCATCGGTCGTATTGAGCACAAGCAATTAAATCTATAATGCAACATCCACCTACTACTAGTATTTTACTTAGTATCCCTGCGAGTTGCTGTACTGCTGCTGACGATCTGTTAACCAATTCTAATACTGAGCAAACTCAGTAAGATCGCACCAAAACCTACCACCTGTACTACTTTTCCAGGAATAAGAGGGACAACAAATATTGTATTGCTTATATCCCTATCTGTAGATGTTCATCTGCATGTCATAACTTTTACTCGGAGGGGATGCCCATCATCTGGTCAGTATGCCTTTTGGGAAACCAGATCAATAGCTCTACACTGAGCTGCAGCATTCAGTTCCTTGTAAAACCTACCGCGTGCACAGAGCAGGTCTATTGGTTCATTTCTGCTTGAAGTGCCCTCCACAAAGATGCTTTAGCAACCAGTAGAGGCTGGTTTGGTTTTCATGAAGCATCGGCAATCTAAATGAACATTATGTTGACAAGAAGCTATGTTTCCAGGCACTAGCCACTGTTGGCCAAAGCAGGGGAACACTGCCACAATATTCAGACAATTCCTCATCTTATTTTTAGTAAGTGGTTAGTATTTTTCACTTGCCATCCACTGAACCACGCACCATCCTCGTACTCCATCACACAGAGCATCCCAGGGTAGCTGATAATCTTGTGCCAGTGAGCATCTTCAGTGCATGCAGCATGACCTTCATTGGGCCTGTTACGCAATATTACAATTTTCCTGTCATAGCAATATGACTTTTTTCCTGTAATCTGATATTTTTATCATGTTATCTTCTCATCCTTCATGTTCAAACTGGCAAGCAACAATGGGATACAGGATAGTCTGTGAATGTTTTCACAACAGGTCAGGTGGCACCGTTTTTCCAAAGATGACCAAGAGCCACTGCTTTGTAGGGTCAGAAGAGCCAGGATCCTGCAGCACTTTTTAGTCCACATTTGTGCAATGACTGTACTCTTCCAGCCTGTGTCTTACAACCTTGGTAATTTATTTGATAGCATCAATGACACTAAAGGAAGAAGTGAGAGAAGCAATGAAACTTTTTGGTTGGAAGTTTTCAAGACAGCAAATGTGCACTTAAACTTTCGATCCTTAAAGAATATATACAAAAAAGTGCAGCTGGGTTTCAGTTCTTGTGTATCTTTGTGGTGGCAAATTTAAAAAAAAAAAAGACTAGACGTTTCAGCAATACTCAACTCAGGTTTCTATAGCACTTTTTTTTTTAAGCTATGTTTCTCTCACATAAGTTCTTACAAAATTGATGTTTGCATAGTGTTATCAGTTCAAATACTGAACTAACATCATTGTTAGGCAAGAGGATAACAATAATATGTTGCCTTAATTAAAAAATATTGTTTGATAAAAAAAAGGACAGGTCAGTTGAGTTTACATTAAGAACTTAGCATACTTACCTCACTTTTCTTAATCCTGTTCCTGCAGGGTCCACACATGCAGAAATGTAATGACAATCCTGTCATTGTTCCATTTGACAACAGGTTAGCCTACATCGGACTTAACAGGTCCAATATACTCTTATTTTAAATAACTTGATTATCTAAGTAAATACATTTTTGTCATTAATATCCTATTATTCTAAGTCACATTAAGAGGTTTGACCTTTCTCCACTGCTCTCCGTGTGAAAGCTGTAACAAGTTGCATTAGAAATTTACAATAATATTCATTTGTTAATGTGACAATTTAAGTATAACCTGCATATTTTTCACCCCAGAAATTTACTACATGCTCAGACTCACTAAAGGTATTTAATGCTGTAATCTCTTTCCTTTGTGTTCTGTATTTAACTGATGTTAAGGCTGTTGTTTCCTAGTTCTGGTCATTTCTTTTCCTCTCTTCTCCTGCATTTAAATGAGTTAGCTTGTATTTTCCTTTCCCCTTCCCAAATACCTCATGGATGATGGCTGTTTTCCATATTTTAACAGAAACTTAAGTAATATGTATCTCCCAGAGGTTTACCATCTCACTGTCTTACTGCCTCAGAAGGAAGGAGAATTTATGGAGAGAGTAGTACAGCTCAGAAATACAGCAAAAGATCCCTTAAATACAACAGCCTGAACAGGCAATAGCCAGAGAGGTGTTTTTGGACTATGTCATTAAACATCAGAAACATCATCTTGATTAAAGGGTTCTGATATTCAGGGACTTTAAGAACACAAACAGACACTAAAAAGTACCATTGAGTACTCTTACTTGTAACTCAAGAGCTATAAAGTCATGAAGAAGGGCTTAACAGGAAGAGTTCCCTGCATAAAGAAGGGATCAATTCAAATAAAAGTTTATTATCAGGCTCTGTTAAGGTACATCACTTCTGTATCTAGTCCATGAGGATTTTCTTTACCTAAACTTAGCTGATCAAAATATGTTAAGCTATGCTGTTAAGTGCTTTGGTTTTGTTTTTCTTTAGTTTTATTAACTGTTAATTTGCCACAACGTCACATGGCACAGGCAATTCCCTGCTGGGCTTCTGGTGAGGAACAGCTTTTGGTTTCCTCTTCTGAAGCAAGAGGAATGCCCAGGGAAGCATTTCTAGAACTGCACTCTCCATTCCTCTTCTCATATAGCCATCAGGTGAACACAAAATGAAGTGCCACGAAGCCAAGGAAGGTGCTACTTTTAAGTTTTTACAGCATCATAAGGTTTGTGTTTGGGGTTCAACACCTTATCTGTTGGCAGAGAATGTCTCAGATCACCAAGTGATGTTAAATCCTTCTTCCTATTTGACTGTTCTGATTCTGATCTCTGACTTGGAGGCTGTCTACCGTGATTCACTTAACTGAGCTCTCATATTGGCTCGAGAGCACAAGTGACACTGCAGAAGTTTTCTGTCAATGTCTCCTTATCTAGCTGCAGCCTTCTCACAAGCCATTCTTTCAAATATAACATACCCCTAGGAAAATGCTTTGACCTGCTGAGTTCTCCAGGTTCACTACTGATTTAAAAATCCAAAGTTTCCACAGTGTTTTTTTTCCATTGTCTAACATGCTGCTTAATACACCACAGCTGTACATTGGCCAGTGCTTTTACTTTCTCATCTGTTTAGTCTGTCTTCTCATTGTAAAGCAGCCCGCTGGTTCCTGAGGATATCATCAGTATAGTAATTTGATTTTCACCTTCGTTTTACTGGTAGGTATTTAAATACATCCTGCTTTGAATACATGAAGTCACAGTTCATTTCATGCTTCATTAATAGAACAGGTGAGCTTGTGGATTTACAAGGTACATGCAAATACAGAAGGCTATCCTAGCCAATGCTGCTTTTAGTTACAGCTCCAATTTTATTTAAGTTGCTACTCCTTCTTCCCTTTCTCCCCACAAAGTGTTGCAAATAGAAATTACAGTGAATAATTAGTCGTGCTTACATGCAGTTACTACTATATGATACTCGTAGCACCATTTGAACAATATTAATATGACTGGTCACAATTAACCTGCTCACCTGCTTTTCTGCTGCTCTTTAATGCAGCATGCAAAGGTAAATTTTTCAGCACACCATGTCACACTGATTGTTAGCCCACCTAAGCCTCCATAAACTTCCTTTTGACTTATCACGTGTAACAAAATTACTTTAATGACAGAATACGCACCCTACATCCTAAAACCACGGGCATACAAGATAAGTTGATAGGTAGGGAACTCTGCCACCAAGTAATTGCAGTTATTTCTGTGTACAGCTTGGTATGCAATAGGACTGTCCCAGCATAATAGAGAACCAGGTGGTATGTGCACAGCGTTGGTCAAAAGAAAGCACATGACAGAATATTCCCCTTAAAGTTATATCTGTATTTTCTTGATTACAAGGATCTTCAGTGGAGTTAACAACATCATACCATTGAAATAGATAAAGCCATTGTTATCTTTTACTTTTCTATTTAGCCTTCTTTTCTTGCAAAGCCTCCTGCTCACTAGAGTTAGAAATACCGATTATACTGATGCTATATTTCTTGTGAATACTTTCCATTAGAGACATTTTTTAGCCAGCTTAGTATCAATATAACATTACCTTTTTGTTAGCTCCAGCAGCCCGAAACAGAGCATTTGGTTTGTGTCTCTAGATATGAATGTTCAAGTTATGCAAATGTTAATACTTGATGGCATTCCAGTAAATACTGTAACAGATTACACTGCATTTTTCTTACCATTTTTTTCCCCCCATTAGCTTTGTGACATATTGTGACCTTGCTGCTGGGATCTGAGTAGCTGTCTAACCAAGCCAAAGATCACCACATCCTCCTCTTCCAGTTGTACCTCTAGTACAATAGTTGCAGCTGAGCGCCTGTTGAATCCATGCTGAATTTGGCACTGGTATTCAAACACGGTATCCCTTGACAGGATGAACAGCTTTCAGGATACATCTTTTACAGTGACATAATGACTCATTTGCAAGAATATCAGGTAGTTAACAAAGAAACTTTGCATAATGTATGCCTGCTCTGCACTACAGCAATTTACCCAATTCTAAGACTACATCCAAAAACACCCTCATATCCCATTCTGGTTGTTTCTAGATAGCGCTTCTGCCTCTGAGCTCATCATGCATTTATGAAGATGAGAATCTGTTTCACTAATACGAAAGCAACTTGTTCTTCCTCCATATATTTTTCCTCAAAAGAGATGCTTAATGCACAAGTATTATACACCAAATAGCATTATAGAGAGAATTTTGTACTCTTGCTTTTCAAAAGTATCTCAGCTGTTCAAGTGACATTCACTTTAATCCTAAAAATCTAACAAAGATAAATATTCTTTTAGCAGATAATTAAAAATCACAAATAAGAGGTCATTCAAATAGGTTTCCACTGCTTCATAATTCCCTGCTTTGTTATTGCGGCTACTAGCCCTGTAGAAGATTTTATCCTTCATTTTGTATAATTTGTAGGTATTTCTCTATTAAATGTCCAAAGGTAATGCCAGGAAAACGAGTTAACTGCATTAAAAAGCTTTGACTTATCACAGTTCCTACTTGTCTCCTAGTAGCTGAAGTAGAGCAATAGCAAGGTCAGTGTTCTTTGTTGCAGGTGTAAGTCACCCAGCCTATAAATCACAGTATATTCAGAGACATTTACAAGGCTATTTAACGCAGTTCCTTTTAAATTGCTGATGTTTCAAGTACTGTATATGGCTGTACTTTTCTTAATATCACTTGTTTATTTTTAATTTTGCTGCTATAGTTAATGTGAGGTGAACTTAATGAGTCCATAATGTAATTTCACTACCATAAGCTGAAAGTCATTTGCATATCTTCAAACTCTCCCATTTTATCTTCATCTAGTATTCATCAGTATGTAATATACCTTCGCAAGATCTTCATTACTACTTAACTGTACAAACTTTCTTCATTAGTCTTGAAATAAGACCCAAGTCTCTCGCCCATCTTAAAGCTATGCACGTGATAGATGGGATACTTAGTCTTACTCTTTTTTCCTTCTGATAAATTTGAAAAGCTTGGATTCCTTTTTACACCTTAGATTAGCCTTCACTCCTAATTTCTTACAGCATCTGTCTTTTTCCTGGAAGACTTAACTAACTAAATTGCTTCCTCCCCCTATTCCATTTCTAACACCATGAGCATTTTTCAGAAGGTTCCAGTCCATTTCAGCAGAAAACTTAGGGATTCTGTGCAGGGTAAATAAAGAGCTTACTAGAAGACATAGCAGCCCCAAACTGTATCGGAGATATGTCTGTGTTTTAGATTCCATTTTACTGAAGAGGCACACTACCACCCCATACTTAAGCTTGAAGACATTTGTCAACAGTTTTTTTTAGTTATTCATACAGAGGAAACATGGAAGTGGTGTTAAAGGTAAGACAACAGACTATCATAGAACCAGCTCTTTGAGCATTTTGGTTAGTAAAAGAACAAAGTAATGGCTATTCCTACCAACCAACTAATCATTTTCATATAGCTTTGACTCTTGTGTTTAGGAATATCAATTGTTTCAAATAATTTCTAGACATCACACAATCTATGTTATAAGCAGGAAAGTATCTCTTGAGCTGCACAGTTATAGAGGTGTAGAAATACTTTAACTTATACTGACCAGAATCTCCAAATGGGACAATTCAATTAAAATGAAGTAGCCATCTCCAGTGACTAACACACATTGAGCCAATAGCCCTTTAGATACTATTTGTGATTGTGCCCAAAAGCACATACAACCAATAATAATAAAAAGCTTTCCTGCACGAGTAAAAACTTGGTTGTGTTTACAAGTTTAGTGAAGTTTACTCTGCAGGTCTGTTGGATCAGCAATCCCACATTCTCTGCTGCTTACCTCTCAGAAGCGATCTACGCTCATCAGAATTAATAATGCATTTACAGCCATAAGCACAGGCCTTATTTCATCCACCAATATTTTCTCAAGCCCATGACCAACTCACTGGATATCGTATGCTTTCAGCCTCTAGTACTACATATTTTGAGCAAAGAAATGGAAATGCTTTGAGAATGAGTCTGTACCTGGTTTCAGGTGTTGTATCTTATGAAGTGCTATTGAGGCAGAAGAGATACAGCCTGTAATTCCACAGCTGTCAACTCCAACCAACAAGCAAAGTGATGGGATGTTTAAATCTGGTTTTTGCAGGTGAGGTTTTGGGAATCTTGTAGCATTTAGTGGATTTCAGCTTGTACTCTGAAAAGCAGCTTAATTGCAGATGAGAAGTTTTGAAGTAATGAAGCCAACTAAAATATTTAATGATGAAATAGGAATACCTATGTTGGACTGTGTACGCCCAGTATTAGTGAGAGTACAACTGTCCTATTTCAGGCTCTTGAGGTGTGAAATACTTTTTATGGATAATCTATCATATACTACTTTAAAAAAAATCAAATGGCTGAATTTTGATTGCATTTTCCTTTTCGACCTAACACATTGTACATGTTTGTCATTGCTCTAATGTGCCCAAATTACCTAGTTTCACAGTTACCTAGCTATGAGTCGTGCACAATTCTGTCTCTCATTCCACTATTTTTCTCAAGAATGGTCTCCTCTACAATTTAACAGAGCTAACGTTCTAAACCAACACATAATGTAACTCATAGGAAAAAATAGAGAAAAATAGGTTAAACACACTGCTTGCTGATACAAACAATCTTGTTTTATGGCCTGAATGAACAAAACATCATGAATTGCCTTTTAATCACATTCGACTCTTGTTCAAATCCACCTTTGCTTAGAAATCTCTATCATGTTCTTATTGAAGTTCACATGGCTCCCACTATCATTCAACCACAATTTTAACACCTGTATTCTGGAAGATCAGATGGTGCTAAAACCAGAAATTCAAACTCTTTGATAAAGTTTCATTAAATATTTATTTATTATTAGTGTTACTTATGGGTTAATGTTTCACGAGGAGAAAAAGTTACCTGTAGTTGCATTACTAGGAATGTTAGGGAATACTGTAAAATGGCAATTTTTAATTAAAATAATGAGGAAAAAAATCATGTACTATAAAGGTTGCTAAGCCAATTTTTATGTCAGAGAAAAAAAAATTAACAGCAACTAGTTTGTTTATGTCAGAGAAAAATTAACAGCAACTAGTTTGGGGGAACTAGTTGCTCCAAACAATATTTTACTCTAGATTCCTGTCTTTCTGACTTTTTTTTTTTAATTGTACTTTGTATTAAAAATACAAAAGCAAAATAGTTATAAGTTTTCAAGGTTGGGGTTTTTCTCTTCCCTTTCAAGGTACATTTAAATACACTTTTGAAGCATAAAATATGATAAAACTTTATGTAGGACTGTTACCAGTATATTTTGTTCATTAATAGTTCTCATTTCCTTAGGTCTTCCTTGAAGAGTAGGGGTGCCTATATATCATAAAACGCTAACCACTAGGAGTTCAACCAGCAAAAAAAAATAATAAATCAAAATACAATTTGTTTATCTTAACTTGTTAGAGATGTATGTTTCATAAAGGGTTTCTTTTCACTGGAGGTTTAATTTTGCAAATAAATTTATTTTGGGGTTCTTCGATGATCCTCAAACGCAGATGTTTTGAGTAATTTGAAACTCTAGCAACATCGGTAAGATTATCTGACAGTCCTATGATATTTTGTTAATTCAGAACTACAATACAGTCTTCACAAAAATTGAAGCTGTACGTTCATTTCCATCAGTCCTGCCCAAGTAGAGGTAAAAGCATTTTGTTGTACACTCTTTCGAATGAGCAGGTTCCTAGTCAGAGCACAATTTTACTTTCTTCGAAAGCTGCAGCTTACAAGGTTTGACCAAGCATTTTCATTCATCGGAATAACAGTCAAACCAAAAAGCAAGGGTAACCAGGCTTTTGGCATAAACATGGTTGCAGCATTCAACCAGCCACTAGGTTTCCAATTAATTGCTGGCAGCTGACTATATGAACTTTATGTGTAATGGTACAGAGTAATTCTATTTGTATCATGACTAGATTTTTTTTTATAAACTTAAGCTGAACAACTTAAATTCAAGATTTTTCTGGCTGGCTATTAACAAATGAATACTGATTATCCATACTACTCCTTGGCTGTACCCTTTTCTTTGCAAAATATCACAGTCCTTCAACAGAACTGACTGCTTTTCTGCTTATCTTTACTATCCAGATGGATGGTGTAGATGGAACACAGATCTTGCTGATTATTTTTAAAGCATTTCAAGAAATAAAACTAATCATAGTGTAAGCCATATGCCATAGCTATTTTATACCTCCAGCGTTAAACAGATACAATTAAGAAGTCTGGAGAATTTTTGTTTTATCCTTGTAATATGAGACTGAAATCTCAGTATATTTTAATATTCTTACCAGTCATTCTCTTCAACTCCATCTTCCAAACATTAGAGTGAAAAATTTGTGCTCTTTTTCCCCTAAAATTATTACAGCACTAGACATGGATAAACAGAGTCTGCTGCTTTCCTGGTCTTAGATAAAGGAAGTAATTACTTTCAAGCATCAGGCTCAGTGAGGGTTTTTTGGTTTTTTGTTTTGAGCATCACTTTTGTTCTTTTTGGGGCATGAGGTTGTTTTGAGCTAGGTAAGACGCAGCAGAATATTAAAGCTTTTACTTTTCTAATGCCTGTACTTGCCAAACTTCAAACAAATTCAGTGAGAACCAAAGAGTTTTGGAAACTTCCATTAAAATACTATTTAAGTTTTCATCTATTTACTTGCATTTAAATTTTGGCTTCAGCTGTCAGCGTGTAGGTTTTTAGTAGACAGAATTACATTAGACCATTAGCATCTTCTGTAAAAGAAACCAACAAAAAAAGCAAGCGTCAGGTGAGTACTGTAACATATCTGTGAGTGTAGAGACCAATTATTATCTTTGCTTTATTTAATCGGGCTCAGGAGGAATGAATAGATCTCACTGTGAATGCTACAAACCCCCCTATATCTCACTTTTTCTAGTGTTGAGCTATGCTCCTCTTTGGTTTAAATCTGCTGAGGCACAAAGGAAAATTAAAAATGTATATTTAATCTTAGAAACATTCTCAAAACATTCATTTCAGAATGACTGCTCTCTAACAAGAGATCAATTTTTTCATTTGTCTCACCTAGGGAGATCTGTCCCTCCAGGGACCCAATCATTTTCTTAATTAGAAGAGCAGACAGCAGCCTTAAAACGTTTCCCAATTGCATCAGCAATGATTTGGCTGTCAGGGAGTGAGACTAAGAAGAAACATTAAAACAAAATACTTCTGATTGAAGTCTCCTTTATAACATTGTATTGAGGGTGAGGTACAAATGTTGAACAATATGAGGTGACTCATGAAGCCAAAATAGCACATTAAAGTTATCATTACATACTAATGTAATTTCTTGACTGAAGAAGAGGTATTTAAGTCTGGCTTTTATTACTGCTGACAAATCAAGAGTCACATCAATCGTCACTTTCTAAGATTGTCAAAAATCTTTATGGTAAATAGCTAGCCTCAGATGTCACCAATTTTGAGGGTCGCCCCTCCCTTTCTAGACCATTATATTAGGGAGTTCTAGAGAGTTTTACCCTTTCTTCATTGCAGCTTCTCAACTCTTTTACACCCACAGAAACCCCATCTTTTTCATCGCTTTTCCTCCCTTTTCTTCATTTAGAGAAAGTATTATCCAAATACATGCACCTTGCATATACTGGCATTCAAAGCACCCTTGGCTTGTGCAGAAAGCCAGGTATTTGTTCCAGCATTTGCCTATTACTCTCTTTCTGTTGCTTTTTTACTTGAATCACACTATAGGAAAAAATTGGAGAATACTAAATTAGAAAGCCAAACAGTGGCAGTGAAGCTCTTCGCCCAAGGTATTTTGCCCTCAGAGCAAGTGGCAGTTTTGAAAAATACAACCAAAAAGATAAGCAAAAAAAAGTTTTAGCAATTTATCTTAAGCGCTCCTATCACAGAATTTACTAGCACCAATGGCCATTTTCTTGATTCATCTAGTATAGATGACACTACATAAAAGGTGTGATTTGTAGATGCATTTCTTGCTGTTGAGTTACTAGATCTGATGAGGACTTGTAGGAATCTTTTCACATACCTGAGCTACAAGGAAACCTACCTTCCTACTAATATCTTGCATTTTTTAGCGTGGTAAACTTAATTATTTATTAAGTAGCATGGTGAACCGTTATTTATCATGTGAACTTCAGCAAGTTTTTACCAACATAACAGTACTACAGGCATTCATGTTAAAATCAGTTTTAAAATTAGTGAGTTTTTCTGTTGAATTCTAGATGCATGTTTTTGCCTTTAAGTCATTCTTTCCAACAAATGTAGCTGTTGAACTGACACCTTCAGCTTCTACATCAAGTACTAACTTAAGTGTCCTTGCCTGTAAGCTGAACCATTAAATCAGTTTTGAAGACTAAGCTCAAAAGAATTATAGTTATTTTTATTTGTTCTGCCTATCATAGATTATGCACTAGCTATAACATCAAGGTAGTTCCCGCACCTTGATGATAGCAAGTCAAGGTTGCTTTGTCACATTTGCCTGGAAGTGTCAGTCATAGGTAACACAATGCCAGGTTTTTGAAAAGCTAATTTTTTTGATGCCCTTTAGACTTAAAGTATTTCTGACATTTCCCCCCCTGCCCCCGACAACTCAATTCCTGTCTAGGCACCTCAATTACTCTGTTTCCTTATTTCCATATGCTGGTGACTTCAGTTACTTCCCAAGTTTCTTACTTTAAGTGCATCACACAATGAAGACAAGGACTAACCATCTGTACTGGAAAGAGATAAAGAGGCAGGACTGGCATCCAACCTGTGCTGTCACTGATGCTCATGAGCATTACACCTCCTCCGCCACTCTCCTACAGTTTGCAGCATAGGACTCTCCATCCAGAGCAACACAGCAATTGTTACTTGCAAATTACCATTTGTTTCTCAATAAACCTGTGGTCAGCCTTTCATGACACCCAAGGTCTCTTCAGACATGAGTAGTTCCTTCTCACTCCATGGACTACAAATCAGTCCATGTTATCTAGTGCACACAAGTATCTTCAGCACAATCATTGATATCTTCAAAGGGATGAGGATGGAGACAAGACCAATTATTATCCATCTTATCTTAAGCCCCAAAGAAGAAAAAATGCCATCCTGGAGGGACTAATGAAAATATAACGCACATGAGAACAAAGCGGCAACCAAAAGACTGAGATATTTCATAGTCAACTATACAGCTTAAAACATAACTGAAGTATTCACAATGAAATATTACAATCCAGTAACCAAGTATATCATATGAATTAGTTGATCTCATAGGTGCAGCATACAAAAGGGTAGATATTTGTGAATTGTGAATGGACTTTGTGAATTACAGTCCTGGTACAGAGTCAGACTGATGCATCTTTAAATCCATCAGCTTCTGAAGCACACCAAGGCAGCTGTATGCAAATGCCTGAAATGTTAATAAAAAACAACCAATAGTAGTAGCTTGTCAGGAAACCCTCTAAAGGCAGAAAAAAATCCCAAACCAGAAATTGGATGACAGGTTCAGCTGCTAATGTTTAAGTTAAGAAGGGGCTACTTACAGAAATTTGACCCCACTAGGAAGTGCTGAGTTTTCATGGTAGGCTTTGTTTTTAAGGAGCTGAGGTCGCTCTTCCAAGACTGTTAAGACCTGTTCAGACATGAGTAGCAGTTCCTTTTCACTCAGTTTTTACTACTTTCCAATTTCGCTGAGACTATAGTATCCTACATTTTAAAAACAATCTTCTGTAATCTTCCAGTCCTCTGTTGAAATTCTGAACCAATTTTACACAAGTGTTTTTTTTTTGGTGTACCCCTATTTCTTGTGTCAGACACCTACACCCACCCTGTACATTTCATCCAGGATTTTATAGTCTGTCATCTCATTATACAGAGAAAGGAAGTGTATAGAAGCCGTTCAAATTTTGTGTTATTCCTTGGTCAGCGACTCATCCTGTGATTGAGATTTCTTTGAAGTGAATTATGTTCTAATGGCAAGCAAGGGTACAGAATTTGTTTTTTTATTTATGTAGTCAATTATCTTTTCCCATCTATGTAATGGTTGGGTCCACACTAGGCAGGGTAGTTTGAACACCACGTCTTGTTACCTGAAAGAGTAGTAGGAATCAGTACTGGGTATCTCCATCCCTGAAAAGATGATGGAACAGCTCGTTCTGGGTGTCATCTCAAGGCATGTGGGGGGAAAGAAAGCTATCAGAAGTACTCAACATGGATTCACCAAGGGGAAATCATGTCTGACTAATCTGATAGCCTTCTATGATGGCATGACTGGATGGATAGATGAGGGGAGGGCGGTAGATGTTGTCTATCTTGACTTCAGCAAGGCGTTTGACATGATCTCCCACAGCATCCTCATAGGGAAGCTTAGGAAGAGTGGGTTAGATGAATGGACAGTAAGGTGGATAGATAACTGGTTAAAAAACAGAGCTCAGAGGGTCATGATTGGAGTCTAGTTGGAGATCAGTGACAAGTGGTGTTCCCCAGGGGTTAGGTACTGGGTCCAGTCCTCTTCAATATATTCATCAATGATCTGGATGAGGGGATAGAGTGCACCCTCAGCAAGTTNGGGGGGAGGTCATCTGCCCCCTCTACTCTGCCCTGGTGAGGCCACACCTGGAGTACTGTGTCCAGTTCTGGGCTCCCCGGTTCAAGAAGGACAGGGAACTGCTGGAGAGCGTGCAGCAAAGGGCTACCAAGATGATTAGGGGACTCGAACACCTCTCTTATAAAGAAAGGCTGAGGGATTTGGGTCTCTTCAGTCTGGAAAAAAGACGGCTGAGGGGGGACCTTATCAACACTTAGAAATACTTAAAGGGTGGGTGTCAGGAGGATGGGGCCAGGCTCTTGTCAGTGGTGCCCAGTGACAGGACAAGAGGTAATGGGCACAAGCTTGAGCATTGGAAGTTCCACCTAAACATGAGGAGGAACTTCTTTACTTTGAGGGTGGCAGAGCACTGGATCAGGCTTCCCAGAGAGGTGGTGGAGTCTCCAACTCTGGAGACATTCCAAACCCGCCTGGACGCGTTCCTGTGCAACCTGCTCTAGGTGACCCTGCTCTGGCAGGGAGGTTGAACTAGGTGATCTCCAGAGGTCCCTTCCAACCCTACGATTCTGTACTTTCTCACAGACTATGCTGTTTAAAATATAACCACAGAGCACTGCCCATTCAGAAGTGAAAACTCGTGTTTTTTTGGTCATTCCTATAACACCAGCACAGATCAGTAATGAGCCTGGTTAATATCTTTCCCCATATTTTCCTTTTAGAGCTGTTTCTCTCCAGAGGGACACATGCTACAAGACCTATGAGAAAAAGTGACTTCACTAACTTTAGAAAACAATTAGGCCAACCATTATTGAACTCCTCATCTGACAATTCTAGAGTTTTACAGTTTAAGTAGAGGGAAATTTAATATTTACATCCTCTCCTAAAACTGTATAGAGTTCAAAGTTGAGAAAAGGAGTAAGCAAAATGGACAATACCATGTGATAAAGTCCGACAGCTCTGCAAATTATTTTTTGCATCAATCAATATTGTATATTGATGCCAAAAAAGTGTCTGCAGCAACAGCGTGGGGTAAAAATACTTCACACTACTTAAACTCCATCTGGTTGAATAATTCAGAGCTGAGGTAGCCTCATGCTGGACTGCTGGCTATGTTATTCCCTCATTTTACAGCAACAGTAAACCTCCTGTTACCAGTCAAAACCTCTGCCTTCAAATCATAACCAACACATGCCTATGATACTACTGCTGAAGATATCCTTCAATTAATTTTGAAGTTCTCAGATTACAGGTCAATTTCAGATATTCAAACACGTATTTCAGCAAATATCTACTTTGGATTCTTTCCTTGACTCTACCTATACATTTTGTATGCTTTCAAAAATCACTGAGGAGCGGTTAACTGATTCTCTTACCCCTTGCCATTACTAAAAGGCTTCATTGGTATCAAATTAAATTTGTAAGGCTCTCCATCCTGCAAAACAAAACTCAAAATAATAAGTTACTTCCTTCTACTTGTGAGGGTTCCTTCCACGTGCCAACTTACTATCGCAGGGCCTCCTGAAAGCAGAAAGAGGGCACTCTTAAAAACTAGCCAATGTAAGGCTTTACATTCTAATCTTAGCATGTCATGGCCTTGGAAGAACTGCCTGATTCTCAGTCTCTAGCCATGTTTCTAATGCAAAGCAGCTCATTATGAATTCTGATACAAAACATCCCCATGTGGGATTTTTTCCATTGCAATAGCATCAGTTTCACTATCTGTCAAAGTCAGCCATAACAGCTATATAGGTAAAAGCATGTAAGCAATAGCTGTAAAGGTATAAAAAAAAAATTTAACACCAATCCTTTTTACCCCTTCAGAAAACTGTAGAAAGGGAGAGAAAGTATTAGTTTCTAACTGGAAACAAAAAAAAACACAAGAAAACCACACACAAAACCAAAAAGTCTTCCACACCCCAGTTACAGTTAGATGTTATAACACACCATCTGCCCATTCCAAAAATAGAAAAGCATCAGTTGCTTCATTATTTGTCACTTATGGGATAAAACCCTAGCAGTTATTCCTACACATGTGATAACAATTTACATCATTTAAGGGACTTCAGAAGCAAAACTTTTATGACTAAGTCTTCCAGTTGTTTACGTGCCTATGAATTCTTTCCTCAGCTGCAGAAAACACTTAGATCACAAAATCAAAAATCAATTATAGAGCTTCTTGTCCAAAAGCCACTGAAAGGTATAAGCCATCTGCATTCAAAGATGGAAAAGAAGTACAGAGATGCCCAGGTATTTACATGGTGGAGGTTCGACATATTTTTGTTCAAAAAATGGCAACATGCCTGATTTAACTTGTTTATCTTTTATGAGTAATTTGTTGTCCTCACTGGAACCATGCTGGCTCCTGCCAAAAGGATGCAGTTCACTTTATCCGCAGACTCATTCTTTCTTCATGAAACTTCAATATCTTGAACTCCTTTTAAGAGTGAAGTGCTGATAACCATTGAAGAAGTCCACAAACAAGCAACAACAGCATTTAAGGGACCATTTAACTTATAGTGGAATGAAAATTCAATAGCATGCTTGAGAGTTTTCTGCAACTATGGATACACACACAGAAAGCTGCTTTACTGACATAACCAGTAAAGGCAACATGGGAAAAAGACAACATAAATGAGAGGCAGGTGCCACATAATCTCCAACTAATCACAGAATGGCAGGATTTGGAAGGGACCTCTAGAGATCTAGTCCAAAACCCCCGGAAAGCAGGGTCACCTACAGCAGGTTGCACAGAAAAGCATCCAGGTGGGGTTTGAATGTCTCCAGAGACAGAGATTCCACCACCTCTGTGGGGAGCCTGTTCCAGTGCTTTGTCACTCTCAAAGAGGTTTTTCCTCATGTTCAGATGGAATTTCCTGTGTTCTAGTTTGCGCCCGTTGCCCCTTGTCCTGTCAAGTGGGCACCATTGACAAGAGTCTGGCCCCAGCCTCTTGCCACCTGCTCCTTAGATATTTATAAGCATTGATAAGATCCCCTCTCAGTCTTCTCTTCCCGAGGCTAAACAGATTCAGGTCCAAAATGAAACATCATTAATATTCAGCAAACACTAAAAAGTTTGGATTCATTAAAACAGTAAGCAGGAAGGCAAGGTAGCAACTATAAGACTTAGCACAAATTCATTAAACTTAAGTTCAAACAAATTAAACTGATTAAGAAAGTTCAACTACATCCCTAGCTACAAACCAAGAGATCCTTATTTTTATATCACTATAAGGAATTTCAGCTTTCAAGAAGTGTTCAAAAAAACCTTTTTTTAATTACTAAATTTGGACAGGAATTCTGTATGATCATGTACATCCACATTTTGCTGAAAAAACAAACTTGATTAGATAAAATACATCTTTAAGGAAAATGATGGTATCTAAAGTATGTTTACTTGACTCAACGCATGTCAAAATCACTTTATATCAAGAACACAGTCCATTCTGTCTCATTGCAATTTTCTAACGTTTGAAAGTTTCTATAACCCTCCAGGAAAATACTACATCAATTTATAGTGCAGTAGAAATCCAAGTGTGGATCATTCAAAGCATGATCTAACCACTTCAAAGCAGGTACAGCCATGTTTAAATGTTCACTGTTTCTAACATAAGGTTAACAAAGAAATTTCTCGTTAAAAAGCATTGACTAAAAGGTTAAACAACTCAATAATAGATGATTTACTTCCTTTCCAGATAGGAAAAAGAGTGTTGTTACCCATCGTACCCATCATAGACCCCGGCTGTTGAACCGCGTTGAATTCACTTACAAGAAGTGATGAAACAGAGGAAAACAGATGGTTTGAGAACAGTACATGGATCTACAGACAACAAAGAGGACCAAGAAGACTTGAGCATCATCATAGGCCTACTTGCTAGCAGCCTGGAATGGCAAGGTCAGAACTACCAGAGAAGAGGTGCCTAGGTACATGCTCCAAGGACTGCCTCAGGCTCATGCCAAAGCAACCAAGACAGTTTTACAGGCTGACAGGACACACTCCCACAGACTTTTAAATCTTCTTTGCTCTCTTATCTAACCATTTTCTTGGAGACAGTTCAGCCATTGGTACCCCAGGTTTTATAAGCACCTCACTCAGCATTTCCAATCACATTAACCCACTACCTAATGGTTCTCAGCCTGACCTTTTAAACCATAACACATCAGCCAGTTTATCTGGTGACTTTTTTGTCTTAGTGGAAGACTTGGCCGCCTCCAACAGAAGTCTATGTAGAGATCAACTTTATTAAGATCGAAAACTTATTCTTGGCCTCAGTCTCCCTGATAGTAAGAAAGCATTAACAGCCACGTGACATGGGACATGTGGTGATCCTCATACTCTCAAGGAGCTCAGACATGGCAAAGAGTACAGCACAGCCTCAGTGCTGCAGCCTTATCCTCAGCAAAGGCACCTCAGTAACTGTATGAATCATGAGTCATCCAGCCATTGACGCAGACCTGCAAGGACAGCAGGTATCTGAGAGCGCAACACTGCCATCCAAAGCATTATATACACATAAAACCACAGGACTCTGGCTTGTAGCTTCCTAAGCGAGATACACTCAGTTGGATTTCCACCCCTAGAAAACTAGGTGGATTCTGATATCTGGTTGGTGGTGGTCCTGGTATAGACAGCTTGGTCTTGAGAACTACATAGGGAATGCCAGCATGGACATTACAAAAAGCAATCTCACACTGTCGGTACAGTTTTTGTCCCTGACAGCTTAAGCTTTATCTGATATATTACAGCTAAGTACCAGGTCTACACAAGACACCTCTGAATCTTGTTCTACAGTGCTGTGTTTTCTTTTAATACAAACTTCCCTCACATTTCTGTTCTCAAAAACCTGTCCTTAGTAGCATGAGCGAACATGGAATATAGTTGATAAGAGGCTCACAACCAGCACTTGCTGGTAGCTCTCCAGGTGGTTAGGAGGCTGCATAGACCCACAGTTACCTGTTCTTCTCATTGAAGCCACAGTTACATGTTCTTCTTATTTAAGTGAATGGCTGTTTCCTGAATTCCACCGCAGGGCCTCAGATAAACCTAAGTAGTCCTGCATTGCTTTCCATATAAAGGCATGCTTTGTGTTTTGCTAAAGCTTCTCAAGCAACTAAAAAAAAAATAAATGTTAAGTATGATGACTTCTGCCCAAATGCTAACGTTTCTAAAATCTGATTGCAAACCCAAAGTGGCAAGACAGATATATTCTTGTCAATCGCACAGAAGGGGGCACTTAAGACATCAAGAACAGAATATAATTCAGTATTTAGTATTAGCAGTTTCTCTTAAACAAGGTATTAGTTTAAACACAGGCTGCTTAAGTTGACAGAGAGGAAGTGCTACGTATCAGAAGTTGATTAATGGTTTATATTTTAGTTCATATAATTTTGCTTATTAATAGTTTATCTGCAGTTCTGAAGAAAACACAAGTCCTTACGGCCAATCCTAAAGTAGCAAATGATGTAACTAGTTCAAAGCCTCCATCCCATTTTTCAGCTTTCTCAAAATATTTTTTCAAGCCTAGTTTTACGAAGCATTGAAGATTTGTTTGTGTAGTGCAAACAAAGGACTTGATTTGAACAAACACCTAGAAAATTCAAATACTCAAGACTCAAAAAATTATGTTTGACCTACTGCAAGAAACAGAGAAAGACTGTTCATACCAACACACCGTACTCAGAAGGTGGTTAAACGGCAGGCTTCAGTGTGTCAGTATGTCCAATGCTTCCCCCTGTCTGTGAGCTAGCATGCTTTATGCAAATTGATGAAGCATGCAGGGAAAAGATTTCTACCGATTCTAATGCAACAAGTCTACAGTGTAATACACAAACTTCCAAAAGACTATTTTGCTGTTAATTAGTAGTCCCCCGAGGTGTTTACCTCAGACTTCCTCTCAGTTTTTGTTTCTGTCCTACCCCAAGACAGTTATGTATACACAGTCAGAAATCTGTGTTAGAAAAAGCAGGATGCCCAGATCATGTTACTTAATTTTCATGCCCCAGCCTCTATAGAAACCTCTTTAAACAAGGCAATGAAAATTTCGTTAGGCTACTGAGTAGTTTCACTTATGATGCAAGTCTACCAAACAGATAAAGACTTTAAAATAAGGCAAAAAATTTAAAGTTTAGCCAATGCCTCCATGCAAACTATTTAATTCACAGCAAATAATCTTTGAACACTCGTTCAATTAGAATGTTCAGAAGAACCGAATTGTTACTAAGAGTTTAAGAGCTGGAAGCAACTGGAGAAAAAAATTGCATTCAATTAGCTTCTTAGTTTAAAGACAATGCATTTGAAATCTGAATTCTTACTCAACTCAACCACCATGATCCTGTGGGATTGCCTGGAGGAATTGGCAGGGGGAAAGAACATTCAATTATACTGAGCAAAAGAGGAGTCTTAATATATTTTTTTTTAAAACACATTAAAATATATATTATAGTATACACTATATTATATAACAACCATGTGTTTTATTTTTTGTTTAAAGCCTCATAAATGATCAGCTTAGGGGGAGTGTGCGGGTGCATGCAGCTCGGCATTGATCCAGACAGTTGCTGGCTTACTTATTCTTGCAAAAGTGTCTGTGACCTAGTAGTCAGGCTGTCTGTAAGAGATGCAAGGCTGAAAGTCCCAACATCAGGTCATTTGTTAACTGTGCAACTCCTACCTCTATTTTGTGAAAAACTTATCAGAGCAACTGAGTTTTTTCAGGTTACACCTCTACACAAAAAAAAAAAAAAACAACCATAGTGCCTTAAACTTAGCTGTTATGTTACTCAGTTTTGATAAACAGAAAGGGGAAAAGAAAACCATGCCTATTCAGTATTATGGTATAACATTAAGATTTTTAATAATATAAAATCTTGTTGAAGTAATCCCTTATGGTTTCATACGCTTTTTAAAACAAAATTACGCATATAGAAATTTTGCCAATACAGAGCCACAGATTCTCACCCCCCACCCCGAGAAAGTACGTGAAGATTGAAATGACAGCTCTTCAAATGTATTATTAATAAGGTGAACTCCATGTACCAAGACAGTGACATGACATTTAAAGAAAACTTTTATCTAGTGTCAAGCCTTGGAATGGCTAGTATCTGAAGCACACAAGTCTGGGAACAAAACATACAGCAGCTTTTATCATCTCCAGATTTTGTGTTCAGAAGAGTTTGCAGCCTGAACAGCTTTTTATTTTCTCAAGAACAGCATCAAGCCAGTTCTCCCCACAAAAAGAGACACACACACACACACACACCCCCCCAAGTATACAAATCCATTTCTATTCATGCACCGTAAAGACCAATGCATTCCTTCCAAGCACCACAAGTGTAGCTTGGGCTGACAGCTCATACTTAACCTAAACCTTTGAAGCATCCTAGTATAGTGTGATAGCTTCAACTAACTCAACTGGAATAAAATTTTGAGTCTTCCATTCTGAGACTGCTTTTCAGGAAACCATGGTAGTTTCAATATTTTTGAGATAAGTAAATAGAAGTAAACGTCTTTTCCAAAAACAAAATAACAAATGTTTTTTGGAGAGACATAATTTGTTGACAGTTTCCTAATCAATTCCACAACTAACCAGGGTAACTACAAATTACATTTTCCTTCTGTCTTTCGTGATCACATTTCAAATAGCAACATAGGCTAACAAATGGAGGTGGCTACATATGGCACTCAAGGTTTTAGGTTTGCTTCACTGCTGTGTTTCAAAGGCTGTTTTGTTAGTTTATAATGCAGAATTTTTTAAGTGAAAACTGTTGCAGAGAAAATTTGCTGTTAAATTTACATTCTGTAGAATCAATTCTAAAAAAAAAAAAAGACTTAATACATGGGAAGCAGAAGAGTGTAGTCTGTAAAACCTGGATATAAGTCTAAACACCTCTGTAGATGTGGACATATTTCATTAGTGTGCCTAGTTAGAGGATGAAGTTTTGAGCCCATATCAAAGGTTTCTAGTATTCCTTTCAAATGCAGACCTATAATTACATTATTCTGCTTAGCCACAAGAGTACAACACAAAAAAATTAGAAACTTCAGTTCATAGAAAGCCACAGTCTCATTCGCAGCATCATGCAGGACAGGTTTCCTTATAACCTCAGCTTAGAGTATTAACCCCCCACAAGCTTCTGGAGATACGCTAAGTTTCACAGAAATGAAGGCTTCAAGTTTGATTTCTTAATTGTGATTAAGATACCTGGTTTCTAAGGGAACATATTAACTCATTGGCAGATTAATTTCTCTTCCTTCACATCTTCATTTACGTTCAGCATGCACTCTCCTCATCCTCATTATATCACTAATTGCCTTGCTGTGGTCCACTTTGGTGTTGATGAGCTAAAACATAGGCGCACCCTCATCACACAGTGAAACTATTTGAAATTTACTGAACCAAACATTAATTTAAGCTTGTGCCTCTTATCTGAATCATGGTTTTCTTGACTCCGTTTGGGGAGGAGAGGGCAGCTGTAACCACAACCCCAGGGGAGCACTGATACTCCCACCATGTCATTCCCATCACACACCTAGATAGTCACTTCCTCTCCCAACAATCAAAACCTGACATTCAGCCCATTTTCAGAGTACATTGGTACTAACATACTCATCTTGGCCAACCTAGTCTGTCCTAGAAAAGCATGTCTTCTATCCATCCTCTTTAAGACCTTAGCTGCAGGTGTCACTTTGTCTCAGCTAATCCACATGAGGAATCATAACATTCCTCAACATCCACCTTGGACTAGTGATGGACATTACAAACCCACCTCAGTTACCAATAACAGCCTTTACATGTTCTCAATAAAAAGAAACAAGGTTCAGATTATTTGCTCTTTTTTATTACTACTACTGACATCAGCTAAAGTTACCTACTTTTTCTATTTTATTGTACATTTGAAGATTTTTTCATATCAATTTCAAATACTATCTTGAAAAATTAACCACACAAGTTTGAAAGGTCTCTTTTTCAGCTTACTGCATGTACCAAGTTATTTTTCCCCTCTTTCCCTTAAGAATTGAATATACTTCAACAGGACAAGATCTAAATCTCTAATACCGCTTCTGCTTATTCTTCAGAATTTGAACTGCCAGTGCTGTTTCAGCAATCTAAGTATCTGCAATTCCTCACAAATGCATGCTATAAGCAAGATGTTTTGCTATCCATGTTCCTCCAGTACTCTTAAACCAATAACTCATGCAGAAACTCTTTGTTGGAAATAAAGGGACATCTGTCACACCAACTTATTTCAGAACCTTCCACTTAATAGAATTTTATTTTTTTTGCCAGGCTCTTGCCTTTAACTGTACATTTGCGTTTTAAAAACAAAAGCTCTTTCATCTCAAATCCATATGGAATAGCATATTTTCCATTTCTAGTTTTGTAACTGTCCCACTCAAGTATATACAGTATTTTTCAACCCTCCACTCTTCAGTCTAGAGTGACTATTCATCTGAGATACCTCAGGACAAACACACAGTACGTCCAAGTGTGAGAAAAGTACATTGCAAACAGAACAGCAGCTCCTTCCTATTTATGCACTTATGCAAATCACACATGGAATGAAAATCAACCCAAATTTCGAGACAAGGTACTGCTGCCTGATTTTGTCTTCTATTCATTAGCACTGCTTTCTGCCAAGATTTGGCAGCTGGCATAAGAGGTGGAAGCACCTGTTTAGATCATGCAGATGAAAGAATCTATTTTGTCCTTTGGGGATTTTGTATCTCTCTATTGTGACCCCAAAGCCACTCGAGCATAAATCATATGATTCATTTCAAGGAACAGGTGTGACCCTGTAGCCTTCTCTCTTCAGAGACCACAGTGGACAACAACCACAGCAGTTTGACAAAGCCTTAAGATTTACTTGGACGTCCCTTCAAGTTTTAAAATAGGGCTTTGAAAAATTAACAGATGCATGCCTACTTTCTGAAGGCATACTGAGCTTCATGGTCAACTATATTCCTGAAATCCATGAGAGATTAATGGAAAAAACTACTTCCTATAAACCACAGCCAAAAATTCTGAAGAGCATTTAGATCCTTGCTATTATTTTGGGAATATCTTATTTAAAGTACTAAAATATACTTCTTGAGAGTCTTCTCTTGCTTGTAAGCAGAATGCAAAGTCCTCAGCTTGCCTGCAGCACTTGTTACCAAGGAGACCAGGTTTTAAAAGGTAGACCCGTAATACTAACAATGCAAATATAAAGAACTATTTATGTCATGTAATGCTGAGGTTACACCTTAAAAAGGTCTAGTTGGGCCACCTGTAGAATTGGCAGAGGAAAAGGATCAGAATGAAAATCCGGAAGACACATTCATTTAAGTGTATTTGCAGCAGCAGCACAGAATAAAAGATGAGCTTTAAAAGGCAATTCTGAGCAATGTTACAATAGATATTAGCAGATTAGGTCTGCAAGAGGACATATACAAGTGTCCAAAATGCATGCAAGTTCCATGCTTTTTGATGGCCCAAGATAGTCTGTCTTTCCAGAATACTCTCAAGCAAATCCATGTGTGTCTTTCTAGCAGGATTCTGAATGGCCTTGCTGTGTCTGAAATACATGTACCTTGTAAAGGTAAAGCATATAACAAGTATACCTAAACCATTATTTTTTTCAGGAAAAGACATCTTTACTAGTGTTCTCTCACTGCTTGGCCTTAACTTGAGCAAATTAAGACTTTAATTTTTTTCCCCGCAGAGAACAGAAAATTGTAAAGTATTATAAATATTCAAATATACATGTTTAATAACTAGACCAACTATACTAATAACACTCAATACAATATGTAAAAGATATTTCATTGTACCTACATGAGCTTTATTTCCATGAAGTCTGAAATGCTGTACCCTTTTACTTGGACTTCAGTAAAAGCAAGGGGCACATGCTTCCAGTACTGAAATAATCATATATGCAAGTCACCAAACGACTCTCCATGTCCCTTTCTAGTGAGCTCCAGATGTGAATAATGTGTTTCTACCCTGAGAGAAAATGAAGTTTCAAAATCTAGGATTAAAAACTACCACACGATGATAGTATGCATTCACAACTGTGAATACATAGATGTAACACATAAAATATGTTGGCTTATTGTTTTTTTTTTTTCTTTTTTAAAGCTTCAATATTCATAAACGAAAGAAATTTCTCCTGGGACTGAGGGATTGTGTATAAATAGTGGCTGCAGTCCCACCATGTGTCTTGCATTTCTTCCATAGCAGTAAGGGTGCATTTTAAGAAATAGCTTAACAGCTGTTGCAGTCTCCCTATCTGGTTTCAAGATACTTTGCTCCATTTCTGTCATTAAAGCACCTATTTGTCTATTGTAAGCAACTTCCTTGACACACAGCATGCACAAGCTACCACAGACTTCATTGCATGCATACGCTGTCACTTAAAAACGTGCATGCTGGTAGTTCATTGTAACTTCTTCCATTAGAGCTTGGATTCATTGTAATGACGGCCATGGATTGACATCCATGTAAAGCATACATGTTCATATTCTATCTGCTGGGGCTGCATGAAGAGATGCAGCTGGTAGCTACACAGAAAACATCTGATCATAAAATGTAGACTAGTTTCTTTCCAAATTTATTGATTAATAGAAAGAAGGGAAGGTCTTTCATTCAGTAAGACCTCTTCTTAGAAGTAAATCTGAAAAATTCTGGCAGAACTCTGCCACCTTGATTGGAGGCCCAAAAATGCTGCCTATGAATGTTTTCAGAGAGGTTGTTTTTATTAAAGAGCCACCCATACATGAAGGCAGAGGTTTACAATTAAGTTATGCTTAGTCCCACTGGTCACTTCCAAAAAGAGTGGTGGGAAAGAAGACAACTTCAAAATCAACCCTGCTTTGAGGAGGGTTGTGGACTAGAAGACCTGCAGAGATTACTAAATTACTATCTCATTTTGCATTTGTAACTTCATGTATATTTGATCACTTCTTCAGGTATCAGTAAATGGCAGTTCCAGTCTCAGAATGGAAGAGTCAAGTCTTTCCAGCTGTGGCTTTATGCCAAAATTTAAACATTCCTTTATTTCCCCAGTAAGCTTGTTTGTTCTTCGGGGAGCTGCAGAGAGGTTCTCTAAGTTAGCCTCTTCACTAAATGAAAACCTGTGTTCTTACTGTTACTCTCTCACTGTGCAGCCCAGATGACAACCAGAAGGGCCAAAGCCTATTCTGCAGAATACAGCCAAAGTGTCCTGCCCGTCCTTTCTCCTAGATCCCTCTAGAAAGAATTCTTATTGAACAGTTATAACTATTCTCGCTGTAGAGCGGATCCCCTAACTGCATGAAAATACCATTTACACCTTTTCAAACAGATGTCTATGACTTTACACCACAATTTATCAGAGTGCTTTGTTAGCCTAATGGTTATGTAAAACATCAGTGCGGTGAGGAAAGGAGACAGGACGGGGAGAGAGTAGGAACTTCAGATCAGGGTAAATCAATAGCGTAGACAGAAATGGCGGGTTCAAAATAATCAGATTGTTTTAGGACCACATACCTGCCATCTCCTGGAAGAAAACATGCACTGTGGAAACACCATCTGACTCTTAGTAGGCCACCTCATCATAAAGACCATGTGGCACAGCCAACACAGCCATATCTGATTGGAGTATGGGATATATCAACAAGAGCTATTTTCAGTTAAAGCCAAGGAAAATCCTGCTTGTCCTACTAAAAGTGTCCCAGGACAGGTGGTAAGACTCAGTCATATTTAATATCCCTGTGGGTGACAACCTACAGACCTGAGATATACAGAAGCAACAGGAGGAGTGAGAAGGAATGAGAGGAAAATTTATCCCCTGGTCACTGTTGCCTAATAGTGCAAAAAAAACCTGCGATGCAGCAGAAAACTGACAGAACATGATATCAGCCTAGTCACTGTAAGCAAATATAGCCAGGATAAAACAGCATGACCCCTGGGAAGAGGCCTTCCCCTCTTCCTGCCCCAGTCACTCATCCTCACCCCTTCACTGCTTCTTCCCCTGCATTAGTGCAACCAACTCTGGGGCAGTTAAATAAATCATGCTGGAAAAGTAATCCTTTGTAAACTAAGCACACCTCACAAACATGGGCAGGAACATGTAAGACTGACCCTGATTATTTATCCATTTACCATGTAGGTGACCTTCCTGATAGAAGAGAGCAATAGGCTGAGGCCTAGTGGCTGGAAGGAGAGGAGGGAGTGAGACTGTTCTTGCCCATTTAAATTACAGATGCATTATTCTCCCACTTGTAAAAAGAATAGGATTAAAGTTACTGACCATAATTAAGGACACATTAGTTTTTAAATCCCTAGATAACTACTGAATTGTAGACAAATAAATTAATTATGGGCCAATGGATGGAGGAAATACCAGAAACCGATAATAAAAGGGAAAGTATTTGGAGCCTAATTATATTGCTTTATTTCATTGTTCATTTAATTCATCTGTTCACATCTCAAGAGAAAACCTGTATATCTTAATGGTAAGACGACACTGCAGCATTTGACACGCATATTTAGAATTATTCTTGTGCTGTGTATCCTAGCTCGTAGTTACCTGCAACAGCATCAAACTCCTTCCCCCCTCCTTGCCCTGTACATTTCTCCACTCTTGTGAGACCCCACCTGGAGTATTACATCCAGTTCTGGGGTCACCAGTGCAAGACAGACACAGACATGTTAGAGCAGGTCCACAGAAGGGACACAAAAATGAACAGAGGACTAGAACTTCTCCTCTATGAAAAGAGATAGAAAGTTGAAGTTGTTCAGCCTGGAAAAGGGGTAGCTCCAGGTAGACCTTATTGCAGCCTCTCAATATATAAAGGGGGCTTATAAGATGGAGACAGTTTTTACCAAGGCCTGTAATAACAGGACAAGGGGCAATGGTTTTAAACAGAAAGAGGGAAGGTTTAGTTTGGACATAAGGAAGAAGTTGTTTACGATGAGGGAAGTCAGTCACTGGAAGAAGTTACCCAGAGAACTTGTGGATGCCCCATCATCAGAAGTGCTCAAGGTCAGGCTGAACAGGGCTTTGAGCAAACTGGTCTAGTGAGAGTTTTAATCGCCTTTGTGGGATAAATAGATAAATGCATACAATTTAATTTACTCATATGCTGGCTGTTTGTGTGACTGTCACCAGAAAAGTGTCTGTTCTCTACCAGTACCTCACTTGATCATACCATTCTCATGATACATAAGACTTCAGAGACTGGCACAGAACAGAAATCATGATCATGCAGTTTAATTGTTTGATTGTAATTACCATCCCAATTACTTGCACTGTGTTCCTTCAGAGTAATCAAAAGGTGTTTTAAGATGTGAGGCTTAGTTTCAAAGGAAGACTTGGAGTAACTTAACCACAGGCCATCCAAGGTCTACAGCCCTCCAAAGAACTTGCTTGACCACCAACTATTTGGTCCCAACAGTTAATTTCCTCTCTCTCCTACCATAAAGGCCAGAGGTGAACATCGGCCCATTAATCACATGCTGTCCCACAGCTCAACTTGAATAGCTATGTACAAACAACTAAGCTCCCAAACCCTTCGTCATGAAACAAAGATCTAGGGAACATAGAAGCAGGCAAGTTATTATTAGAAACCTACTTTCAAAGATTTGGGTTATCATAGACACCACTGGTTTATTGTAATCTAACAACTCTGACAAGTGCTACCTAATCCCATCAGCTAGAACCACCACACAAAAACCTTCAGTAACCACTTCCCCCCCACCATTGTTTTTACTTATCACATTGCCTTCAGTGGAAAATTTCAGTTAAAAGATTTATCATATTTTAATCAAATAATAATTATGAAATATAATAGGCTACACATTTATGAGACAAGTGCTAGTAACACATAGTTTTATAGCACTATAATAAGAAGCCAGTAAATTACAGGAACTTTCAGCCAAGTCAAATGATCTGACTGTGCCTGATTAGTCAAGGACCTATGTTAAGAACAAAAGAAGAATGGTATCTGAATATTAGACTTAAATTAGCAAGTTGCTGCTTTCTCTTACATAGCAACAAAACATGACAGCATTACAAGGCAAATACCAGGCTGTGCATTATTAGCTCACAAGAATCATTCCAGTCAGGCCCCTAGTGCATGGGATTATTCTGCATTTTAGAAGATATGTAGGAACATACATGGCTGGAAGGCTAGGGTAACTCCCAAGTCACTGTAATCATCTAGAGGGGGAAAATAAAAAAAAAAAAAAAGAGAATTCACAATAGTGTCCATGTTTTATATTTTTCTTTTACACCAGAAACCCCTTTTCAAATGCAATAGTTTTAATTTACTCACTGAATAAATTCTGATAGTGGACCACAGTACATCTTTTCTATGCCCTATATCAATTATACTGCCTACCATGCACATAGAAGATTTAAAATCCCAGCTTTTTATGAGACCGTATTCTGTCAAACAGATTTATTGCCAGGTCTGACATTTTGTAAAAGCAAAAAAGTTACTGGTTCCAACCACCTAAAGGAATATCTACAGATGATGCTTTTAAGATCTTGATCTAATATCAGAGCTCCTGAAATAATTTAGTTTTCCACCATTTAGAATAGAACTAATTAGGTACACATTTTACTGCCACAAAGACATGGGGGGTGGTGGGGGTGAAGCAGTAATTTAACTGTCAGATTAAGAAAGATTCAGCATTGTCTGAAAGTAGGAGTATCCAAGAGCAAAGGAAGTTTGATATCACTGTCTGCATTTCCAGTGCAGGACTGTTGCGTATAGGCTATGCCAAACAAATCAGCTATGACGACTCACTCAAATCAGAGCAATCTGAACGCTGTTCCACTTCCTACTCATTAGTCAAACCCAGATTAACAAGAATTTAGTATTTGAAGAGTTTCCACATTGCTATCAGACAGCTGGCACAAAGAATAAAAATATCTTTTATGAAATTTTCAGCCTATTTAGTCAAATAAATCAAGTGATTTACTGCTCACATGTTCACTGTAAGACCATGGTAAATTCTGTATTGAGTCAAGTTGAGCAACTCTCCAACAGCAACCATTAACAAATTTTAAAATAAATATTATCAGTAGAGCATGTGTACATAGAACGATCTCTGGCATGCACACCATTTTCCAAGCAAATAGTTACCTAGTAGCAGCCCGAGTAGAGCTATATCCAAACCATCTACATCTATAAACTTGACATCTTAAACTCCATGAAGGTACTCAATATCATTCTAATTTAACTTCTATGTTTGCCTCTCACTTGATTATATGACAATAATTGCCCTTTTCTCTAGCTTTTTAAGGTCTTCTCTTATTTGGAAAGAAGGAGCCAGTGGAGGCCAAAGCCACACAGTATTCAAGACCAGGTTATGGAATAAGTTGCACAGGAAACTAAATAGAAAAATATTTTTCTCTTTCCTTTTGATTCTAATATTCCATTTGTTTTCTTATTGACACTGTATCAACATTTTTAAGGAACTGACAATAACACCCAAGACTTGTTCAAAGTAGGAAGGTATCCATTTCTTCATATTTCATTCCAGTTGCTTCCTTTGGCCCACCTCCTTTTCCTTCTCCCTAACATCTCACTTGTCTGACTTTGAACCCAACTCTCACATTTTGTCTACCAGGATAAGACAGTCAGTACTACAAGCTCCCTCAGAGAACACCAGCAACTTTGAGCATCAACTTCCTTTACAAAGCTTCTCCCCATTTTATATGCCCATGTCTACCAATTCTATTCTTCACATGCTACTACTAAGTCTCACATGCAGGATCGGCCTCAGTTCTGTAGTTGTCTTGATCTTTCCATCTAGAATACCTTTAGAAAGTTGCTTATCTGCACCCGCCTGCTTTTCTGGAATAAAAAGTGCTTATGCATTAGGTTACATACAACACTGATTTTATATCTTCATATTAGATTTCCATCTCATACCGTCAATTTGCTAATACCAGCCAGCCAACCGAACAGATATAACTGTTCTAGGCTAGAAATTAAAGAAATAATTAAAGACATTATATCAAAATAAGTTAACTGTACTGTATTTAAGGAGCTCAGAAGAGAGGCAAGAGACCCGTTCACATCCAACAGTGTAACAGTAGCTGGCACAAGGTGCAGTACAAGCTTGTATTCCAGCATGATATAACAATTATAAATTTCTCATAGCACTGGCCTTTTCATTAGAAGTGTCTATAGTTTCTTCCCCTGCACTGGAAACAGAATGCACCTACTGCTCTGATCAGTTGCTAGGAAGGTAAGCAAAAGGCTATGCTGAACTGAAGAAAATTATTCCAGTTCACTGAAACCCAGCAGCAGCAGCACACACTAATCCTATTATCAACATCTTGACAAAAAATCAAATGAACAAGCGTACAATTATTTTAATTGTTTCCTTTTTCACATAAGGAATGTCAAAAGCTATTAGACCAAATATATTTACAAAATATTTACTGAATTCATAAGGTTTTGTATTCACAGAAAACACCAGAGGATAGAGCAGCCACAGTCTTAGCCCTTGATAGGAAGGCTGATAGAGCCTTTCAAACAGAATAACTTTCCGCTTATTAAAACAATTCTGTGAGACAGCAGTTAGTTCATTTCAAACATTTTGCGTAGGATGGGGTTTTAGAAGGCCATGCTGGTTACCTGGTTATCATGGAGGCATGCAAACTGCTCCCCCCCCACACCCCAAATTGACTCACCCCAGCCTTGAGCAGGTCTTTCTGGAGGACCTACACTGTTCACCCCAGACTACCCAGCAGCAGTCTCACGTATGTCCAACAAAGTAGTTACAGTGCTTTCTTGCTTTATTTCTAGAAGCTAAGATAGGTATAAACAATACTGTGCAGGACAAATATAGAAAGCTAATAACTTTAGCAGCTCACCTGGAAGGACAGAGGGCTTGAAAGTGCACCTGAAACAGCAGGACTGTTCATTAGCAATTGAAGTGCCTCTAGTCTGAAAGACTAAATTCATTCTTCCCACATCACATGCGGTCCGTCCTTTTTAACAGAGTACTGCATGGTGTGAACATGCAAACTGGGAAGTGTCCGACTACCCTTCGCAATGCATTCATGTGATGGTAATAAATTTTGGATATCAAGTATGTACTTGGGGATAAAGTAATTAACTCAAACCCATTAAAATCGTAATGGCTGGCAGCTATACGAAACCTTGCACTTAGTTAACTATTTACCATGCAGAAAAGGAAGCTGCACCAACATATTGTCACCTACGTGCTTGCCATCCAAATTCAACTTGCTGTCTCTTATACTACTCAACTAATTTGGGACCTATTGAATTGTGCATAAGATATACTCTGTAGGAAACAGACCTGCTGAAAGGACTACCACCATATAAGTTTATTAGTGATTACTTATGATGTAAGGTGCCTATAAAATATGTTTATGTCATTATGTCCATTTTATTTACTAAAGTTATTAAGTTTTGCTGCTATTTTGAATCAAGATGTCAGAGAAAGAGCAAAATATTTTCAAATACTGAAGGTACAAGAAAACCAGACTTTTTTTTCCTTTTGTGATGTTAAGAATTGCTACTGATCTGTTTCATGTATTAACTGGACAAGAGGAAGCAGTCTCACAAACTGAGTGATTATCAATGCCATTGAAGTCAAGTAAAGAAATTTTGCATCAGAAAGGGTCTGCTTTGTTCAAGCTTCCTGCCCAGCACCTCTAATCACACACTGAACCAGTTGAAGCATCCAACCTTCATTGGCTACCTTCTTCCCCTATACCCAGTGAATGTGTTTGCCCCTTAAGTCCTCCCACTTGCACACAAAGTTGATCTTCACACTCTGAGAGTGCCTCCAAAAAACCAACCGTTGTTTCAGCTTTGAGAATTTTTATTGTTATTGACTACAAAAATGTGTTGTATACTGAGCACTGCTAATACATAATTGATTCTCTGGGACAGCATCACAGACAACTCAAGCTGCTTCAGTCCTCAGTGGTCTGTTCTCCCACCTGCTACCAAATTCATTAAGCAAACGTGTTGACAACCTCAGATACCATGCTGGGCATCAGTGCCAAATGGAAGGAAAAGGTCTAATATTCCTACAGCTATCCTCATGTCTAACTGACTCAACCCCAAAAATTTACATTTTTGCTGTATAATTATCCTTATTCTATCACTTGGCACTAGGTAGTTACAAACAGAAATGTTTCAGAGGTAAGTACTTTTATTTGAGACTGACACAGAGACTCCAAAAGCCAAGATCAAAATTTAAGACCCAAGAAGCAAATTAGCATAGAGAAATAGATTTACTTGGAGCCAAGATAAATTCTGCTTCAATTTCAAAGGAAACTTTATACTAGCCTGCTCCTTATACAGCAGACCTAGTGTGTCTCTCAGCACTCATAAGTCACTATTATACATTAGCAAAAAAATTAAACATTCTTATTTTTCAATGAACATGCATTTTCAAAGACTATCATCATACCTGTTGCTTTGGTATAACTGAGCAAATTAAGACTTAGAAAATACAATTATCTCCTAATATTTATAAAGAGCATTTAAGGAAATCACAGACACGTACTTTTGCAGGTACTTTTAACAACCTGCAATTATTAACAATTGTGGAGCCTGTAGCACATTAATGATCTTTTTCTTCACACTCACTACTGATGAGGAACCATAGATCTTTAAAGCTTAAATGCCTAATAATACTGGTTTTACAGCAGTTTTAGAAGTATTCTTATAGTAGTCAGCAAGATGAGTAGTGCACATAAACCTAAGGGGAAAATTAGCAAAGGAAAGATAGTTCAGGAAGGAGTGAGAGAAGAGAGATGAACTTGTTTTGAATGAGTTATTGACAGATTGAAGTAATTTTAGGCTTCACTGAATTAAAATGACATTGCTTACTCACTACTTCACAGCCTAGGTAGACATATATGGATCTAACTAGAGCTGAAGATACCATGTGTTTCACTTCTGAGATGAGATACTTAGCAATAACCTACAAAATTGGGAAATAAATGCATCTTATGCAATCAGGAAAAGTTTTAAGTGTAAGACACTTCAGAAACAGTGAACAGTTACACAGTATTCCCCCAGGACAATTTTTCCACGTGGTTACTTTTATCTGCATGAAGTAGACAAATGATTTCACAATCCACGTACATATCTTCATTTGCATTGACATTTTTATAAGTATGAAAACACCAGTAAGTGCTGTTAGAGTAAAGGCTTGGAACGTATTCAGACCTAGGCAAGTGTTATACATAAAGGTGAAAAATTAATGTAATTGGAAATTACCTTATAACAATTTTATATTTAAGATTAAAATTATAGCCTAAAAATTGTGATTGCTCTGAATTAGGGTAAGCAATGAGAAGAACACATGTCAATAACATCACCACTTATCTATTGAATTTTGTTACAGTGTAAGAAACAAAAGATTAATATACCAAGCGGCTGCCAAGGTGCTGTCTTTAGAGCAACACAGAAAACCTTTTCTTCCAGATAAATCCCAAATTACACTATTAGATAGTCTGTCTGTTTGGTTTTAAGTATAACGTTACTTAAAAAATACCTGAAGTGCATCAGAAGAATGCAGATAAACTAACAAAGTTATTTTTCATGAAGTCACCTACAACTGCAATATTTCTTAAACAGCATATACTTTACTGCGGGTTCAAAGTAGCTATTTTAAACTCCTGTGGAAGTAAGCAATATTCGAGGTATACCAGAATTTTCAGCAGCCCCATGCATTTCCATGAACTCTGAAGGCTGATACATGTTCTTTTGGCCCTTTATACTGGACATTCATATGACTTTCGTTAACTAATCTACGTAGCTACTCTAGATACTTTAGCTTATTAGATTTAAATACAGAATTGCAAGGGTACTCGCTTTCCTTTTCCCAAAACATCTTCCTTGCATTTCTTCCTGTAAAACAGAAATACCTGCACATGCTTTAAAAGTTAATCTGTGCTACATTTCAAGATTTGACAGATTTAGAAACACTTTTTTTTTTCTTTTAAGTCAGAGACGCAAATCAACATGTAGGCTTTTTGTGCACCTGCCTTAAACTACTACTACCCTGTGCTGTAAGTGGCCTCGGTGATTGCTTCAGATAGACTTTTATGGTGACCACCCAACATTTTCTAATTCACAACACAAGTAAGAAAGCTCAGTTCAAATCTTTGCAGATCAATGCTGTTATGCAACACATGATTAAGCAGTATATCCAGCCTGAAGAAGCCGTATGTTCACAAAAGCTCCCTGCAGGTCTCAAAGCAGCTGAACTTCTGTTAGCATCTTAAGAAAAATCACATACCTGAAAAAACACGATGGATCTGATTTCATGCTTGAGGCTTTGTGTGTTAAAATATATTGTCCTCCCAAGCTTTCTGTTCTTATACTTGTAACTCAGCTTCAGAGCAGCATTTAAGAAAAATAAAAGCAAACAAAAGATGGACTCTCTCAGAACGTATAATAAAGGACCTCATAAGGTTTCTAGTGAGGAAATCAGACAGCACACTCCTTCAAGAGATTCCCTCAAGGGAAAACAGAATCGGGCTGAGGGCTCCCTGAAGGCCTTCATTCAAAATCCTATGAAAGCTTTGAAATAAAAACTTTCTTAGAAGGGCCATAGGACAACGAACATCAAGGACATAAGTACTCATCCCTCTACAGGGAGTTCCCGGGAAGTTATCACACCTCTGTTGAGCACATTTTATTTCCTCAAACAAATGTTCCACAATCAGCGTCTTAAACCAAGTACCCTGCATTTCTAAAGTCTTTGCACAAGTACAGTTCTGCAAGAAAATTTTGAAATACATATATACAAAATGTCTAAATTATTTTCCTTTTAGGATTTAAAAATATTAGGTATATATTAAACTATTAGTATATGGGCTACATACTATTTCATTGGGATTACTGGTGAGCATTTTCACAGCATCTTGGCATTACGTACATGGCGCGGCTTGCCTTGATAACAGCACCGAGCATGGAGTACAGCCAAAGTCATGGAAGCCTCTGGATCAAGCACAAAGCCGGAATGTGAAACACATCACTACATCGCTGTGCAACAACTAGCTACAACGCACACATGTTACTGATACCATGCAACAAGTCTACTCCCATCTCATCAGTTTCTTTATGTTTTCTGGGTTTGTGTGCTTAACCAGAATACAAGTATCAGCATATACTGAAATTAGTCACTGATGACAAGTTTCATTTTCCCTTTTGCTGGGAGAGTCTATTAGCTGTCCAATGGAAAGACACACTGTCTCTGGTTGTCAGTGAAAACCCCACTACATTTTTCAGTCAACACCTAGCAACATGGATTAGGCAATAGGAACAGAAGGAAAGGATCACTTTAAAGCCCACAAAAAGGATAGCGCTTTACTGTATCTTTTCCAACAGCAGATTTTTTCCTGCAGGTCTCCTTCCAAGGAAAGGTCTCTTGGTAAGTAGCCCTTTCTTTATGTGAGGATGAGGACTATATTTCAAATTTGTTACAACACAGTTCAACTGTGGTGAGAACAAGTTGAAAATAAACATATTTTCATATCTGCCTTACGAGGATATTTCAGATCGCTCTTTCTATCAGGGCCAACAAAGGCAAAAACAGTAGGCCAAAGAAAGGAGACAACATGGGGACGCTACCCTTGGCTACAAGGCAAGCCTCCAGTCCAGGGAAACCAAGTAGTCAAAGACCCACTTTGTTTAAAAAGAGATTATATTTTAATCTTTACCATGTTCTTACCCACAAGATATCAGTCAGACACAGCCTCCTAGGATATGATAGTGAATACAACCACGCACTTCACCAGGTAAATTGAGCAATTGCAGAACCATAGGCAAATAACAACAAAGACACTTCTCTCTGAGAGGGAGATGTAACTTCTGCTTGTATATAGCCAGCCCAGCCCTGCCCCAAACCTAAGCACCACTTACCCCTTCCCTCTAGTCATTCTTCATTGATCTTCAGCCCTGACCTTATGTTTGTTTTGAGCTTTGATTTGCTTCTCTGGTTACTATTGTCAGAAGCACAGGTTTAATGCAGTCATCTTCAGGAACCTGAAGGGGCAAAGCAGCTGCTTTACCATGGGAGATTGTAGCCCTCCCAAATAAACAATATTTCATGTGGTTGAAGCCTTGGAGTCACATAATGTTATTTTAGGTTAAGCAGGAACATTGTCTATGATGTGCACTTCAAAACATATTAAGAACAAAATACATACAGCATACTTAGAAACAAAGCATAGAGGTTTGGTTACCTTTCTGGTATTTGCTTATGGTCTATCACAGAGGTACAGGAGCAGATCAGCCCAACAAACCCAGGTGAACTGGAAGCCACAGGAGACACCAGCACAAGCAGTACCATCATCAAGAGGGCACTACCCTGGTGGGTCCAAACTGAGTGAGCTGAGCAGGATGGACAGCAACAGACCCCATCAACACTCCAGTATTGACAAGGTATAGATAGTCAGGTCTGAGACAGACCCAAGGAAACCAAAAAACAGTCTAGAAACAGAGCTGGCCACAGGCACAGCTTAAGAAAGGAGCTGCTGCCTGGGCTGGAGCTGAAACAAGGCTCCTGGGCAGGGTGGGGCTGTGGGGTACCAGGTGAGGCTGATCAGGGCAATTAAGACCTATAAGTTCACTCAGGACCATGACACAATTCTTGAAGTATTTACAGACAATACAGTATTAAAGGAATAAGCAAAGCATTGGGCGGAAAGGAGGAAGACCCCACATTTCAGATACACCCAGTCGCAGCACCTCATCTGTTGTAATACAGTATAAGGACCTAAAGTTACACCCCTTTTCCTTCCGTGGCTCCAGTTTTGCACATAAGTGAATCAACATTGTTTCCATTTGTATTAATCTTGGCTTTCCTTCTTTCTTTCCCTCCTAGTATATTAAGACCAAAACCTTACAAAAAGAGAGTGGAAATAAAAAAAAAGACAAGATGCTTTAATACATTAACCTGAAGTTCATTTTCACATTAGGCTTTTATTTTACAAAATAAGCACTGATTACAACTTAGCAAAGATCATTCATTATATTCATTCACCTAAGCCACCTGGGACTGGTCAAGCTCATCAGCCCAGAAAGCTTTTCTCCTCACTGCTGCATTCCCAAGCCATTATTTTAAAACTGTTCCTCATGTGAGTAAAGACAAGGCATTGGGTGCACCTGGTGCTTTCCCAGATATGCAAAGGGAGACAACAACCGCCAGGAACTCCCCTGTTAAGGTTTTCACCTTTGTCTCACAAGCCTGGGAGCTATCTTTCCAGGCATAGGGATGGAGTGCCCTATCTTGTTCTCTGCTGCTTCTCCCTGCCAGCGCTGGTCCCTGCCAAGGGTATCCCACAGACCCAGAGAAGGGGAGCAGTGGGGTCAAGCTGGGCTTGTGCTGAACACCCACTGCCCGTGCCAGGGGAACTGGAGAGGTGCAGAACAGGGTTGACTACCTCTGCCATCAGCCAGTCCAGGGCTGTATGTAGCCCCACATCCAGAACAAGTGTGGCTGACCCAGGTGGGACAAGGCACAGCAGCCCCCAAAGTGGGCATGCCATCCCTGTTCTCTGAACTTCAGTCCTTGTAGCCAAACCCCTCAGTGCGCCCAGAATGGGAGACATGGGGATGCTTTAAGGTAAGACAGGCAGTAAACCAAAAGTACCAGTAAGAAGGACTCTGTCTCCCATTTTATGGTAGGCTAGCCTTGCATCTGTGGTCTTCAGTGACCTTTCATTTTATTCACAGTCTTGCAGCTGATAATTAAGTGTTGTACTAGGAGCTTTATCAGAATGCTACACGTGTAGACAGTGATGGCTTCGTGCATACAAAGTGCACCAATACCAACAGAAGCTCATGAAGTGTTTTTGTATCAGCAACTGTGTTGCATGGCAGATTGGTGCTCTGCTGCAATTTAACTGCTTTCCATTATATTAAGTGCACAATATGGTAAAACTTCACCCCACAGTTCCAACTGAAATAAATGCCTTTCACACCTCATCTGTGGACTGCTTTTTGCTTGGTCCCACACTTGTTCCATTCCTTCTGTCTCTTTAAAACGTGTGTAGCTCTCCACGGCTGTGGAGGTAGGGTAACAAAACATAGACTGAATTTTCTGCATGTTTTCTGAAAGCTTTCAGGTCACAAGCTATGAAAGTTTTTTAGGCGTTTAGTCTACCCACTGTGATATGAGCTATCAGATGCTGACAGCAGGACAGTTTGCACAACTCATTATGTATGATAGCTGCTGTAAATAGCAATGTAAGAAGATTTTTTAAGAGCAGAGAAGTTTGAAGTGTTTCTTGGTAACTCCTCTTGATAGCCAGTATTTGTACTGTGCTGGTTTTTCAATTTATGGGTTTCAGAACCTCACTAATTCAATCAAGGTAAGAAATTGTCTCAGTTCAAAGGACACGTTTTGTTAGATAGGCATAGTCTGCCTAGTTCTTTATACGCAATACTTAAACAGATTTTCATAAGGATTAGTTTTAAAATTATTGTTGAAGATGTACCTGATTTCTTTCTTCCTGCAATGAAATTACTGATTTTCTCCCCTGAATGTTCCTTGAGATTTTGTCTACTCATTCGCTCCTCAGCCATGTTGTCAAGCAAAGCAGATTATCCAACTATCATCAAATCCTTAATATCTTAGCAAAATGAAACTGATAAAATGTCTTTAAGCAGAATTCTTTGAAAACAAAACAACAAAATGAACGAAGTCGAAATACAAAATTAGTCATTTTTTCAGTGTAGTTTGAACACACCATGGAAGAGCAGATGTCTCAAACAAGTTTTACTCCTTCATAATCTAAAACTTTCATCTAAACGCACAAATTGTTAATTTAATAAGGAACTCATCGCTATTAATTTATACATGCATGTTATTTGACACATGTTGATCTGCAGTGGATTAGTAAATTGACATAGCTGAGATCAGCATTCTCCTTTAGAAATTAGTATATTGGAATAAGACTTCTTTTTTTATTTAAAGCCAGTGATCAAATGCCAAAATGTTAGTATTTCCACATGTCCTTATGTGGGACAGCATGATCAAGCTGCTTGCCACTGTCTGTACTTAACTTTCTCTAAAAATAATAGAATGACCCATCCATCATATTGTAGAGTTGAGTAGCCCTGAGCTGTAGAGAACTGTGTGACATCTACGTCAATTAAAATGTGCAGCAGAGAGGCAATATCACTGACAAATTTGCAGTTCATATTGTTTTGCTTGGATAAGGGCAGGAGTAAAATACTTCACCCAGTAGAAGTGCAATTTATTAGTTGCAAATTAGGAAGGTTGTACGCACCTTTTCAAGTAGAGCAGATCAATCAGACCTACTAGTAGCACCCCATTAGAGAAGTCCAAGTCCACCGGACTTAATCTCTTTCACTTTTACTAGTCTGTCAACACTTCACCCAAGTACACTCAGTAGGTCACTGTGAGTCGTTAAGCATTTGTCTGCTATCAAAATTTATGACAACTGGGTTTATAGAAGATTCTGTGTTAGGGAAATATTCAGTTACCCTTTGATTGCAATATGTTTATTGTAATCACACTGTTCACAGAGTTGGCATAGTGTTTGCAGTTGATGATCATCAGACTAAAATTTTCCAAAAGAGGGTCAAAGGCTTAAGAATTTTTAAATTTAACATCTTATAGAGGTGAAAACATGTATGTGTTGAATAAACAGACTTTATTAGCTATAAGAAAGGCCACAGCTGCAGTTCTTCAGGACAGCCCCCTTAACTGTGCTGCCTTTAAGTCATTTTATATATTAGTTTTGATTTATGTGTCTGTGAGGTAGTGGTTAAAGCATTTTGCAGCATCCCATAAAAAATAAAAGCAAGATCAATGCACATCTTAAACTCAGTAAGCTGAGATATTACAAATGGAAATTACTAGCTACTTACAAAATTGTTAAAGATCAGCTTGCAGGTACCTTCTTACTGACAAACAACTTTGAAATGTCACCAGCAGCTTAAGTTTGTTTTCCTTCTTCCAAAGTTATTGCCTTTTTCTAAGAAAAGAAAAAGTCACAGGAATCTAAACCAAGATAATTTCCTTTTCTGTCCTAGTCTGGTTTTTTTTTCTTTTTTCTTTCTTCTTTTTTTTTTTTTCTACTATCTCATAGAATGGAAATTCACCTATTTTTAACAGCTGCATTGCTGTGGTGTACCTACATTTTCCTGTGTACGCAGGAGCTTGCATGTGCAAAAGCCATCTCACTAAAACTGTGCATCGGTGTGCTGGAGCAGTCCCAGGCCAAAGGGCCATTAATAACTATGGTTGGACCAGATGATCTGAAAGGTCCCTTCCAACCTAGGCAATTCCATGACTCTGTGATTCTAATACTTTCCCAGCCATAACTGAGAGTCAACGTCCTTAACAAAGTGACGGCATGTCCTGCTTTTCCAAAGCTGACCAAAGATATGAGAAGGAGGACTTGGCAGCAAGACCTGAACTGTCTTGGGGAGTAGACTGAGAGTCCCACTCTGGGATACACTTTGTTTCTCTGTGACTGTGGCAACTTCTTGTCTCCTCATATTCAGCAACAATCTTGAAAATGAGCCACTCCTTGCTTTTGGTTGTTTTCCAGCTAGATTAGTCCACTGATCCCAGTGCAGGCAGTCAGAGCTGCTTCAGCCAACGCAGCCTCGGGTAGAAAAGGAAAATGTCACAGACACCTTCACCTTCTACCCATAGTCCATGCCTAAAGCAAGTTAAACCAGCCAAACTGTGGGTAAATATAAACTAGGAAATGCTCTTGAGTAACTAGCATCCTCATAGCCCATCCCAGTGTGGAGGACTGGAGGACTGACAAGGAGTGGTGGTTTGCAGACATCACCGTTAAAACCAATGCTCCTTTGTAGCAGCCAGGGGGAAGCCTGCACTTCTGTTGCTCACATTGGAGGAGCTGTAATGTCTTCCCACTTCTAAATCCATCTTCATTTAGGAGTTTGCCAGCTTTGGGTAACTCTTTCCACAAGTAAAAAATGAGCTGACTTCGTTATTTCCATCACAGACCAGCTGTAACTGAATCAGAGCTCAAAAGCTACAAAAAAAAGTAACTGAGGAACAAGTGCTTTTGTAGGTTGTCTTAAGTGGTGCTCTGCAATTACTCCAGTCTTCAAAATAACTGAGCTTTGATTTGTATTACTCTACATCTAGAGGAGCTTTCTACAACACTAATAACTGAGATCTTTAAAATTACTTGGGACAGCTTTTCATTTCTTCATTTAAATGCAGACTACTGTAAAAAACATTAAGAATGAGCATTGCTTCCCATCAAAAAATTAATACTTTTCGCTGCCAGATTTTTGATCTGTTTCCATTCTTACAGAGCAAGGTGGTAGTCAAACTCCTTTCAATAATCTTGCAGGGAGAATAAGTTTCTGGGCTGCCAATAGCATATTTTCTTCAGAGTGACAGAATATAGTTAGTCCAGGTAATACTAAGTAAACACTTACAGCAGCACTGTCAATCCCCTTTTTTTCCCTTTAACATAAAATTTTAAAAAAATGAAAGCTCTAAATCTGTTAGCTGTGACTACTACCAGCTGCAAGTATGGTACTGAGCAAATAAATATTAATTGTATAATTAATAGCTCTAAATAACTCTAATGGGTTATACTTGATAGACGTAGCACTGTGTAGAAAATTATTACAGACTTTGGTAGTCTCTGTGTATATAGCATAGCAAGGCAGTAAGTCAGAAGCTGATACCAATAGTACTCTTTCCTAGTTGACTCTTGAATTATCTACTCTTTGCAAAAAATTGTTGGGGTCCTGTGCCTCTGAAATGAAAAATAAACTTGCTTTAAAGTTGTATTAGCCATGAGAATTATTATTTTAAAACGCAAAAAGGCTTTTGCTACTTTGGGTTCCAATTCTGGCAAATATTATTTGGTTGCCTAGCAAGAGTCGAGCTACTAGTTTTCATGATAATCTGAATATCTCAGTGAATTTGTAACCGTTAATTAAGGTTCCAAATTAAGGTTCCAAATTAAGGTTCCAAATTAAGGTTCCATCATACCTAGGTGATTAACTTGAATTAAGGTTCTATCATACCTAGGCAAGTTTAAAAATGTGCATGCCTGAATATCTTTAACTTCTGGCGTGGAAATAGTAAAGTGTACCCAAACAGGGCTAGTACTAAGCATTTCTCACCAAAGCTCCATTCCAGCTGACACTAGGACTGAGAGGAATCCTATTTTAATTCCTAATCTCTAATCCAAGAGCCAGGGTAAAGCAGAGACAACAAGCACTGAAGAGCCAGGTGGTATATTTGCAGCTGGGGAACGGGCACAACAAATATGTAATGTGTTTTCCCCTTACCGAGAGAAAAGCAGGAACAAAGTTCCTACCCAGGGCTTGGTGGTGCTGTACAGGCTTTAATAAATACGTCTGATTGAGCATTTTGTTGTCCACAATGAAGTAAAATTCTGCTTTCCCCTATCAGCTTTGTCTCTCCTTTTCCATGTTTCAAATTCAAGCCACTTGCTTCCCTTGTCAAAGCTTCATTATATCCTCTCAGTTGTTTTTTTACAATTGGTGAGGAGCGATCAGAAAGTCCAGCAGGTATGAATAAGAAACCCCTGGAATACAAGGTAAGCTGTGGGGCCTGATAGATTTCAGAAGAAAACAATTTTCAAGTGAACCTGCTTAGGGTTAACACTGGCAGTTTGCACCTTCTTTTCCCACTCTCAGCTGTGTATTCATTTAAATAGGGTATCTACTGAAATAGCTCAAGCCTAAAATTATCATTGAAACCATGAGGGACTGAGGGAAGCTGGATACCCGCACGTATTTTGGAACACTATCTGACAAGATGGTTGCAATTTGTTCAGGCCTTCAGAGGTAACTTTTACTGACAAAGTAGAGAATAAATACAGAAAAACAGATTATCACTTCTCGTTTCCCAGCCTTAAACTGTAATCTGAGCTGATCTATTGAAAACACACACTATATTACTCTATTATCCTTTCCAAGTCATAACCACAGTTTCCAGCAGCTGTTATTTAACCTACTCAGAGCAAACACAAAACTGCAGAAAAGATGCAAAATAACAGATGTCAATGATGCACTAATTCACTTATATAAATGAGAGATGTTTTTGTCTTGCCACCACGTCCATGGTAAAAGAGGGTCTGGTCTGAACCAGGGGAAATCAGTGCAAATAATGTCAACACTGTCAAGCAGATGTCTACTTTGAATATAGGCAATGGTGAAGACATCATCTTACTGAAAGTACTCAAGAAAGTTACTTGATTTTTCACTTCAGACTGGATACTTACAGGAAATTTTCCAAACACCAGCTGTAATAAAAGTATTAGGTGTCCGAACAATGTGAGCACAGTGGCATCTGGCTCTTCACCAAAAATCCCCAGTTCTCTCATGATTAGGTCATCTAAATAATTTCATCTTCAGTACAACAAACAACAAATCTTTACTTCTAATATACAGACAATCTCAGGAGCATCTCTTCAAGTAAATATTGATTCCATTTCCCCATTAAAAAGTGGGGAAAGGCTATGCAGAATGTCAATATGACCAATCACTTGTAAGAGTATTTTCTCTGTTTAAAAACAAAGGTTGCTTGAGTAAGTGAAGAAAGGCGATGCAGTTATTTTACTTAATTTTTCATCAAATAATAGATCTCATTTATTACTGCTTTTCCTAAAATAAATCATGCTCATTTTTCACCACAGCTTAAACTTAAGGACTTCAAGTTATGTTTTTATGTAGCATTCCAGAAATTGCATACATTGGGAGTGGTCAAAATCATTTTATGGCTAAGAATGTATCAACCACTGCAAAGCTTAATGTTTTCTAATGGCTGACAAAAAAAAAAAAAAAGCAGATAAGGACTTCATTGAGCAACCAATCAAAACATTTGTTTGAAGGTACTTACTGAGGTTACACCAATTTTCCATTACATGTAAGTAAAAGCATTGACAGTTTCACAAAATTAAAATAATTTTATCACCTTTTGTTGACTTGCCCAAAAATAGACTTGCTTCTCTTGTTCATTATCTGTTGTTTGAATGTTTACTTTATTATTTTGATGCTTTTATGCTTGCAAACATTCTTACCAGCTACAAAGGCAGTTAGTATCTTAAAGTACCATAGGAATGAGCATTTCAGAGAAAAATGTAGAATCACATAAATGGAGACACTTCAACTAACACAAATAATAGCCTGTGTTACTGAACCCCCATCTGTTTCCTAAAGGCTGCTAGCACCCTTCCAATTTTTACTGCATTACCTCCAAAGTGCTGCTGGTTGAATCTAATTTCACTTTTCATTTTCATGTCTCAATCCCACCGTGGCCCATCAAAGAGAAAAATGAGTTCCTATGTGTCTTTCCTCTCATACTTGGCAGCTCAATATGTGGGGTTAGCCTTAAGCTAATGTTATAATCACAAGGGGGTTCCTCCTGCCACTGCCACCCTGCACAGCTCCATACCCATTTAGCACATCCCACCTGCACTCTAGTTAACGTATTCTTTCCCTTCTGTGTCCTGTGTTTGGCAATGCCAGAAGAAATTTTTATTCTTGTAGCAGTCCAGCCTTTTGCAACACAACAGAAATCACTCACAGCTCAGCACAGTCTGGGCAGCGACAGGACTTACTGTGTAAGCACAAAAGCTGCAGATGAAGCCACAGAAGTTACCTCCTCTTCTGTCTTAGTTGAAAATTATCTTTTGCTTCATCAGATTTGTAGACAGACATTCAATCAGAAAACCTGTCTTCATGAAATGGCTCTTTTTCAAGCTCCTTTTAACCTCCTCCCAACTCCAATCAATTTAAATCTATGGCTACCTTTTTCCTCCATTTTGGTTGATTAACCAGTTCCCACCTCAATTTCAAGGTGCGACGGTTCCTCAGGTTTCAATTCCATATTGTGATTTCTTTTTTGCAAATTTGCAGACTTGTTTCTACCCTTTGGCAATGCTACATGTAGAATAAAAATATTTTCCCTAAGGTAATATAAAAGTCATCACGAAATTCCAGGTGTCTACTTAAGTTCTGCCTCTCAGCCTCCAAATCAGCATTTAAGAGCTGAGAAGGTTTATTTCATTATTATTATAGAAATTTTATACCCATAGTTCAGCTATTAAACCAATTATAATTTTCACCGATGGTGATTAATCACCAGAAGTGGTAGCACTAACTTTCAACGCACTGGTTCTATGGTAAGAAAACTGGATGCACTGTCTTATTCTGTCTATCTACCACGAGCCTGTACAAACACTTTTGCGTTAAGCAATATGCAAGAAATGTGTCTAATTCAACATCCTTAGAGCCTGGTCTGTGCCAACTAAACCCTGGACACAGCTTTGCAATGCTATTGGAAACTCCAGGAGCGAGGTTATTGCTTGGGTGTCTAATTCAGTGTTCCTTCCATATAGTCTCGAACTGTAATATTCAGTATCACAAAGTTCGAAGTCTATGGTTCTGCCACAGGCTAGTGATTTGATTGACAAAGGGGCATCCTGTCAGTCAATGCTGTCTACTGTTTGAGCCCTGAGCTGCAGCTCCCCTTCAGAAACCTGTGAACCAATGTGCATCTCTCCAGCTTTGCACTCCCGACCGCTGGAAGTTACTAAATGCCGAGTGAGTCCGTCACAAGTCTCAGAAAGACCTTCCAAGGATGAGTTACACTTCCTATGAAAAATCCTATCTGTCTTACATCTACAATGGCTTCATGTAACTTTACTTCCCACCTGTGTTTTCATCATCAATATTCAAGAGCCATCTAGCGAACACAGAATGTCTTGCCCTCAGTTTTTCTGCTATTAAAGATGACAATATATTCAGCTAGTCGAGGTAAAGGAGGGTCTGTCATATACAGATGTGTATATGGGGCGTTCTCATATGGCAAGAGGAAAGTATAATATCTAGTGTTTAAATTTAGGCTTTAAGTATGATTTCAGGCTATGTCAACTACAAGACAGAATCACAAAAACAGTGACCAAGTGCTACCCATGTGGTTTTGAAATGGAAATATAATCACAATTGAAAGTGCCAAGCAATATTTGTCTACAGCCACAGACTCCTCAGCCACTGTTAAGCAGTTCTCGCCAAGGTCCTTGAAAATAGGCCATGTTGGCTCTAACAATCTGAAAGGGAAATCCAGATTAATATAAAGCTCTTTATCACTCTGTCTCTCTTCACAGTCAGTATAAATTCACAGTTTTTCAGCTTTTGTATTTATAGCACACAGGACTTTTAACCACAAGAAGCAACTTCCAGTTCTGCAAAGGTGTCTGAACTGTGATGCTTCTGTTATCTGACCAAGAGTTCCTAACTTTGATAGTCTTTGAATCCTACAATAGCTTGAATATGCTGTTCCATTGATTAAAATAAAACAGTTATCAGTCTGACATGATACAGAAATAAAAATGATGGAAAACTGAGCATTTGGCGTAGAAATTCAGTTTGAATATTATTTTAATGCTCTTCATTATATTCAGAGTTGCTCTCCTTTTGTACCTAAGGATATTAAGGGCCCCGAGTACTAAAACACAAGCAGTTACCACAATAGCATGGCAGGTCGTCTCTCAAAACCAGCAACACAGACCATATCTTTAAGATGCCCAGCTAAGGCCAGATGCTGTGGGATAACCAAAGGCTACATTTTGTCCAGAGCCCAGTTCACCTGTGAGTTTCGAGTGCACTAGTCAGAGATACTGGGTCATTTCCATCACATACCACAAAACGCATTTTGACCAGCTCTGTGACAGAGGTGTTTCACACACGGTTCTGAGTTAAGGTGTGTATGATCCCACAGCTCATGCTGAAATGAACTATCATCTTTTTACTAGTTAGTGGTCTGATTTTGCTACACAACAATTATTATACATGCCATCTCTTGGTAGCTGGGTAACGGTGTGCCCATTACCTTTCCCATTTCTTTGGGTAACAGATTTTGATACATTTCTGACAACCAACATGAGTATAGATAACAGGACATAACACCATCTGTTCGGAACTGAAATTTTGTCTGCAAAATCATTTTATGTTGTGCAGCTGATTCTTGTCATCTGTTACCTCAAAACTTTTAATATTTCACTTCAGTTTTAGCTTTGGGCACACACAAAATGCAGGTTTGTGACTCTGAAAGAAGCAGGTCAACAGTTAATAACTGGCTGCAGTTTTGCATTCAAGGAAAGACAAGTCATTTCTACCAATCTCAGCCAGTAGGTACTCTGCATGTTCTGTTTGTTGGCAGTATTGCCAGTCCTACCAACCTTGCTAGAAAATATCTATCATCTAGAAGGTTCTCCTGTATTACTCTATTTTATCCCCCCCAAAAGGTGTTCAGAAGATCATGATTTTCGCTCTTTATTAGAAATTACTTGTCAAATATTTAACTACCAGCATATACTCCCTAACCCTTATTATACAGGTTAAATAATTTAACAGTGCATGGCACGTGTTTATTTTGCTCTTCTCCCTTTCCTTCGGATTTTTGAACACTTTGCATTTACAGTGACAGTAAACTCAGAACCATGGCTCAGTTTTGGTTTTGAAGCCTTTGCGAGGGGTAAACTGCTCAATAAGATTGCCTAAGCAGCATTGGCAATGTATTGGTGCAAGAAAGAGCATATCAATTACTCAGATAGATTAGTATAATACTTTTCTCTACCCATCTACAGAGTATCTCACCAGGCAAATACCTGTCTCTTAGAAAGAGTAAGACTAGAAAAAATAAAGATCTTGTATAGCTAGATTAAGTTGCTTAGTTTGGATAATCAGAGTGCTTGCCATAAATAGACTGACACCTTCAGCAGAGCTTGGAGAAAAAGATCCATATTTCCCTGAACAACAGGGATTAGTAATCCCAAATTCTCGTTACAGGCATGTCCAGAGAGGTGAACACTTGCTATTTAGACCTTTGCCTGTGATTCGTGCCGCGTTTATTCTGACAACGTCAATTTTAGCTGGGTGGCAGAAGTGCTGCTTCCTTGCAGGCCGACTTTCAGGGAACTGATAAAAGCAAGCAAGATGTACCCCATGCAATGAGGATTTTCCCCTGTTAGATGGGCTCCTGCTACAGTCCTTGGACTGTCCCGCAGGCTGTATGCCATGAGCACGCTTCCCGCCTTTCCCTAGGCCTGGGAGGGCACCATTGCCACAATTAGTTTCACAGTCATCATGCCTGGCTGGCATTGTCAAGGCATTTGGAGAATGAATTTCATACATTTCTGTCTTAGGCCATACTGTCAAGACAGAGCAGACAGATACCTACAGCTTCATCACTGCCAGCAGCAGGCTGCTGGGTTGGCATTTACCGATCAAAAGAAACATCGCCTGAAGAATTTCCTCTGTCCAAAGATAAAAGGAATACAATACTTTCATGGTAAATTTGCCTGCATGTGTTCAGTTACTACTCGTCATCCATGAAATAAGCTGTTTGTAGAGATCATATTCCCAAACAAAGTATACTGTGGGAAGAGCCAGGTGCTCAAAGGTAGTTAAGTAGCACATCTTTATCGTAACTGTCACAACATTCCCAACCGGAATATATTTTCACAACTCCCTCTGCAGCTATTTATCACTTACTGGTCAAGCAAGTGCAGCATATGAATGGGGGGCTTTGTTGCCTGTGCAATACATTGTTCAGTGGGTCAGCAAGGGACCCCCCTCATTAGGTACTGAAGTTGCAGCTGCTGCGAGGATTAGGAAATCTTCAGCTGAGAGTCAACTTCTGGAGGCAGGGCGAGTTTTTCTTTTACTGAATTCAAAAGGCTTTTGAAAGCCTAGGGGCTAGTATGCCTCATATCAACAGGTTTTATACCAACATTTAAAGAAAGAAAGTTTCCTTTTGTGTTGAGTATTTGCAACGGTTTCAGCAGAACTGAGGACTATCTTTTGTCATCTTGGTGCCTGGTCTCTACTGGGCACTCCTAGCAGTCCCTCTGAAAATCCCATCAGTGAGAAACTCAAGAAGGCATTCAGCTGAGGCAGGATTTGGGGGAATGAGCACCTGTCACTCTGCCTCACTGTTGTGACTCAGGGCTTTGCTCCTCCAGTATTTTCACGTAAAATATACACACACTCAGGTTCATAGCCTTTGAACCTCAGCACTAAGGCCAACTGCTTCAGTCATTTAAAACCCACCAGAGAAAGCAGAAACACTACTACCCCCTGCCAGCTGGAGACTTACTACATTTATGCTTCATTTCAGCAAACTACATTTTCTGTTAAGCCAGCCATACAGCAGAGGTGACGTTTACTGGGTCATAATTTCTTTTTCCTCTTTGAGATCCCTTTGATTTTAAGAACTTTCCGTCCCTCAGTTGAATACCTCAAGAACTTGTCAGCGGTCACAAGCACCCGTCTTCCAACCCTCATTCTTACTAAGAGTTCTTGTGTGATTGTTTGCTCTAATATCGCTATGCCTGTCAAACAGAAAAATGGCTTCTTGTAGGAAGATAAACCAAGAATAAAACCAGAATGAGTGGCTCAGCTGTCAACGGGACTATTGCCTAATGTCATAGCAACCTAACTTACATATTTTAAAGCTTTCATGGAGACTTAAAGAGGAACTCCCAAGCTTTAAACAGAGCAATGCTAGCTGCAGTTAGACACATTTAAACACTTTCCTTATATGTGATCCCTGATCTCACCTGCTTGCTTGAACTTGAGATCCAGGAGCAGACTGCATTTGTAGAGCAAGATAGACGCAGAAAAGTTAGTTTTATAACTTGCCTTTCCTAATTCCCCTATTTCGAACCTTTCCTAATTTTTACTCATTTATTTTACCTCCTGTCTTCCTGTGTTTAGCTGGGAGATACGTTAAACACAAGGATTAACAAACCAGGGATATAGTCTGAAAACCAAACCTTTAGTTGCCCCACTGCAAACACTATGCCTCCTGGGATCCAGCTGAGCTCCAGTCAAGTCTTCTTTAGTCTGTACAAACACACTGCCTGACACTTCTCAACTGCCTCAGTTGTGTTGGTAGCAAAATGCTTATGAATATTTTGCTGAGTTGCAATTATTTTTATACATATGGCACATACCTTCGTAAAACTTGTTCATTGGCATTGGGTAAAAAAAGGGGAAAAATAGCTTAACACTTGTCATAATCTGAAAGATCATCAGCACTAGTGCTTAAAACCTCCTGATCACAAAAGGATGTGGTGGATCTTAACAAACCATTGTCTTCCAAGTATCTTGACCTAACTGTATAAAAATATTTCAAGATTTAGAAAGCCTGTCTGAAAGCCTATTGATGACACCAAATATCAGCCCTTTTGTGTGTATACGGAAAGCAACTTGTATTGCATCAGGAGAAGTTAACCCAACTCAGCTGGTACAAGTTTATTGAGAGGACATATATTTATCTCCTTTGACTTCTCCTATCCTTTCAGAAACAGTGCTTTGCCTTAAAAAACAATACAATACCATTAAAGCAAATCCTGACGGTATAATTTCTAAAATGTGGCTACTGAAGGCAGATGACCTATTTGTTAGGAAAAGAAATGGTCCAACCAAAGACTAATCACATTTGAGTTAAACTAGATACAAATTTTAGTCCTGCAAGCACTGTAACTCCACAGCTGAAAAATCCTATTTAAGTTTTGTAGTGCAATACACAGTTTCTGTTTCAATATTTCCATGACCTTTTCTCCAATCTGTAGAAATTCCCCAGACTGCAGGTGTTTGCCCCAGACTATCTTTTTCTATTATGTCTGTTCTATTCTTGCCACAGTTAATTTATTATAACTTAGATAATTACTCCTCCCTCCACCCTCCCATATGATGCATTACCACCTTTTAGCTCACCCTTGCAGATTTGCAGGTGTGGATAGGACCAAGAAGAGTGGGCCCAAGGCACATCAGACTCTGTTTAAGATTACACCAGGATCTAGACTGAGAACATCTGCGTATTAGTTAGCATAGACTTGTTACCTAACAGTATGTTTTTTCAGGGCATTTTTTGCTTAGATATTTGGTGTAGTTTACGGTGTTCTTTCACATAGCAGACAGAGGCTGAGAAACCCAGTGCATAGCCTTTACTTCACTCTTTGTTTATACCCCTCCAGGCCTTGTAGAGATTCAAGTACAGTGCTTTTGCAAAGTATCCCTTAAAAGGATTTTTTTTTTTGCTGTTTACATTATATTGTTCTGCTGAATATTAAGTGGTTTTCCATCCATAGTACTCAGATTTTACTAAAAAAAAAAAAGTCCTAAAATGTATGAGTCCCTAGTTGATCACAATCATTATATTTTCTTTTTTTTTATTAATAACTCAGCGTAAACGTATCCTGACTCTCAGTACAGGTGATGGAGGGTGAAGGAAACAATAGAAACCACAGTGCTACCATCCTGGCTTACAGAACTCCCAAAGAATGTTTTCAGGTTTTGTTGCACCAGACCTGCATTTTGTCAACTATATAAGCACAAAAATAATTCCCTCCAGCACTGATTAGTAGTAGTATTAAAAAACTGTTTCTTTACTCTGACTTGTGCTTTGCTAAAGAGGAAATTGTGTAATTTCAATTTCTCTTGCAAAATCAGTCTCTAATATTTAACAAGAAGGGACTATATCTGGCAAAGAATACCTTGGTTAAAGCTGACTGCCCCTTTCACTCTTTATTATTTTGTAATTAGCAGTTTCCAAAAATGCCGTTGTGGAAGCGAGAGCGCTACTTTTCACCATTTTTCCTAATTACCATGAAACCTACAGAAGTGGTACCATATTTCTCAATCACACTAGGGCTTTCTTTCTCAACACTCAGAAGCCTTTCTCCAGTGAGGCACATTAATACACTTTTCCAGTACCTTTTGGGTTTTTCCTATAGAGGAAGGCAATTCTTTTTGCATCCCTCTTTGTGATCAAAATTAAACCTGTCCAAGTTTTAAGATTCAGAATGACTTCATTTTTTAATTAAGACATTACACACAGTAGAGAAGGTTTTCCTTGGAAACATGGTTCAGTGCGTTGCTAGCCCAACAGGGTGCCTGAGATCTAATGAAGTGAAGGAGGTCCTAATTATATAGCCCAGTGACAAAATACCACTCTGTTCAGGGCAAAGCAGAGGGATGAAAAGGTCGTCCTAACCTTTCCTGCACCAGCCTTAGATAACCTACAAAAAGGAGTGTTGAAGTCTGTATTGCTTCCAAGAGGGACCAAACTGGAGGAAAAGCAGCAGCCTTAAGCGACCTTTTGTTGAGAGGGAGAAAGGTTATCAAACCAAAAGGTGAGAGGTTATTTACTTTTAGGTTTGAAACAAAACACGCGTAATTGGTTCAAATGCTACTTAGCATCAGATTGTCTCAACAGTTTACTTAAGACACTTTTGATCAGCATTTAACTGATCAAAGTATTAACTCATGTATTTAGCTTTGCATTTACAACATAAGGTGTCTAATTAGTTGAAGAGTTTCTTGCTGTGTGTAGCTTACATTTCTTTACAAATTGAATCATTTTTTTGCTACCTAGTGACAACAATTCAAACATTTGTTAACACTAAAGTCCTGTCTACCTTAGGCTTTAGTTGGGAGTAAGATTCAATACAGGATCCTGCCCATTCCTGAGGGGGAAGAGGCAGAGAATTTCAGTGCAGCTTGGTAAAGAAATAGAAATCAGAAATTTTGGAAGAAATTGGTTTTGACTCCTTTGACATACAATAGAAATATTCCCTACGTGTGTCATCTTTGCTAGAGAATATGGTTGCATTAACAAAAATCAGGCCAGAAAGACAATGCTTACGAAGGTGTGAAAAGGCAGACAAAATGCTTCATTTTTACTGCAGAACTTTCAAAGTAGTAAGTTGCACATCAGCAAGCGACAGCAAGTGACTTCATGACATCATCTCATTTGTGGAGTTTTTTAAAAAAATAATTCATGCAAATGAACATTTCTGTAGCTTGTCTTTTGCCTTTCTTTTGGTACAATTTCAACATGTTCATTTCCATTTACATATCTGTAACTATTCTGACACCAGTGCATCATTAATTAATGGCAACACGGTTTTCAAATTGCAGTCTGAGGATTAGCATGCAGTTAATCAGAATATGTATAAGACATTTTCCATCATTGAAACAATGCCTAAGGTATCATATTCAAGAAAGCAAAGGTGCTTGCTAATTCAGACTTAAGATAACTGTTCATTAATTGCTGTCCGTGTGAGATACAGCAGAAGCTTTATTGGTTTTCTTGTAGCTTAAATTTTCTAATGAGTATAATCAGGGAATAGTTTTTACTAAGTTCTTAATTTATTAAATATACCTATGCCTTAGAAATGCCAGCAAAACAGTTACATGGATAATAGTCTTAAAGTAATTAAAGTTGATAGGAGCCTATCAGAATTCATTTTCTAGTGAGATAGTATTTATTCTGATCCTAAGGGTTTTCTTGTTCATTTTCTGTGTAAGATTTTTGATCTGTGCACTTATCATTTGGGAACATGTCTGAGCAGTCAGCTAAGAACACCTCTCATCAAAAGACTTACCTCATGTGGAAACAGAACCGATTACTTTTTGCTGCTTGTTCTATTGCTCAGAAGAAAATATGATGCATGACGTAAAAGATCCACCTCTTCAAGCTTCAACAAACAATCTATGGCACGAGAAGAATTCATAGCTTAACCTTACAGTTATTAGTTTCCATCTCTGTTTCTTGATTTTGCTTCAGGAACTTACCAGTGAGAGTTTGCAGGAGAAGAAATTTTGTCTGTGGATATACTTCTTGATAGACCCTGCCAGTGGAGAGACTTCAAATGGCAAGTATTTCTGGAGATAGGTAATTTAAACCCTGGCCCTGTACAGGTACACGGAAAGGAGGAGAAAGGGAGAAAAACGAGTCATGTAACTAAAGGACTATTTCCCAGCACAAGCTGAAAACATCAGGCCTGTGGCCGGAGCTTGCAAGGGGGACTGACAGCAACTACAGGCACAGGGAGTGTGAAATAGGCTTTCAGCAGAACTGCTGAAACTATTCCATAGAGCTGGTGCGTTAGCAAGCTGCTCTGGGACAACCCTCCACCGTGGCCAAGGGGCACCAGCAGCCTTGCTCTGACAGCTGGCTGCTGGCCAGGGGATCTGCAACCCCGTGGAAACCCATCTCCCGGAGAACATATCCCTGGCAGCTGCCCAAGGAATATGGTCTCCTGCCATAGCTCAGAGCAGCAGGACAACCAGGCGACTGGATCAGCTGTGCCCAGGTTAGCTCCAGGAGCTCCAACAGACCTGACGATACAACGTTTTTTTGACAAGTGTTTGTAAGATCCCATTCCTGAGCAAACCTCTCGCACCTGTGGGCAATGGAGACGAGCTTTCCCCATTGGTGGAGAGCAGTGTACGCTCACAGGCTGGCAGGGGCTATAATATCATTGCCCCTACTGCTTTAAAAAAAGGCTTTCTAGTGCCAAACATGATGAGAAGTGATGTCTGCAGTACATAACTGAGCAGGGTTGGGGCCAAGAATGTAATTCCATCTTTGCTCGTGATGCCCTGAGAGAGCTTCTACCCTTGCTCATTTCCAGCATTACCAAGAACCTCTGTTAGCAGAGATTCCAATTAATTTTAAGTAGGGTTGCCAATGGTTTTCTAGTTACCGGACTGAGAAGAGAAAATTCACTGCCCTTCTAGCTTCCCTATAGGCCTACTAGACCTCAGATTTGAAAAGCCCTGGTAGGTATACACTTCTTCCATCAGTAATTTCTTGCTGCTGAAAAGAAGAATGAACTCTTTGAATTAGTTTTGAATGAGTTTTCTTTGGAAAGATACATACAAGCTAATGACATTTTTGTTTCTGATTATTATTAGTGCCCAGTCAACCACAAGGTCATTTTGTGCTCTTAGTCTATTGCATGGATATAAGGTTGACTCCTGCGAGCTTCTTCAAGATAAAAATAAAACCTGCCTGGTCCCCATTAGTTTGCATAGTGACAGTGTCTCATAGCTATCTATTTGCCTACTGATCCAGACATTCTTCCACTTTAAGCTCCTCCAGTTTGTACAGTAGTCATTATAGGAAAAAAACAAATCTGAAGCCATGGTTACATAGGGGTTTACCTAACACACTTCACATACAGCTGAATCTCAGAGAGGTCACACTATTAGGAGTGTACCTGTGAAAAATCAGGTACCACAGGAAATTTACTGTAGCTTCCATGTCTCACAAATACTCTCTTCAACACAGATGAAGAGCTCCTGACAGGACCAAACAAATTACTGAAATCCAAATCTAAACAATGCTACTTCAAGACACAATTTAGGATAAAGGCAGACTTGAGAATCTCTGTGCAGACGTTATATATACACTTCAGTTTAAAACATTAAAGGCATTATCTTTAGACCTTTCAGTGACTTATGTGAAACTATACTTCTGAAAAGAACATGTAACTTTCATAGAATCATAAAATCATAGGGTTGGAAGGGACCTCTGGAGATCATCTAGTCCAACCCCCCTGCCAGAGCAGGGTCACCTAGAGCAGGTTGCACAGGAACGCGTCCAGGCGGGTTTGGAAT
>VXBH01009196.1:0-11053 GCA_013400035.1 Rynchops niger
GCAGTATGTGACCATGTAATTAAAGTCTGTACCATTAATCTGTTTGCAGAAATGAACTCAATTGAGGTCACACTCACAAACTCATCAAGTCATGAGAACTTTCAGGTTCTTGTCTTTGCAAGGCTACTGTTCTTATAACAAGTTTTTATGTCATTTATTATATATACTTGTTATATAGCTGATATAAATCAATACGATTACATAAAAGTTCACATGCATAAAAAATTGGGGAAATATTGACAGGTAGTACACAGTTCCTCATGCATGCTCGTTTGCTCTTCTTTTATGAGTAATACTATTTCAACTACTTTTATTATGTTATTGCCCTTTCCTTTAGTCCTCAGGGGCAAGGGGTGAAAGCAGTTAATTCAGTTAAATGTGTGTGTCTCCACTGTATTCAAATAGTCCGAGAAGACTTGAACTAAACCAGACCCCTGTTGTGGTAGGTACTATGAAAGATAGGTCCTGCTTCTTGGCATTTACAGGCTAAAGCCAAAACAGGGGTATGGAGCAAGAGAAGGGAAGGATTATTATCTCTCATCTTTTGGGGCAGGAAGCCACAGCATTCAGCACAGTATTTTGCAAAGCCTTAATTCCTTCTGAGAACGCTGTTTTTACCCTTTAGTATGCAGCCATAGCCCATGGACCTCTAAAGCACAAGTTACATTTTTCGTTGGCCTAATCACCCTATGGAAGTGTCTCTTTTGTCTCTTACTGACCACAAACATGCCTCTGGGTGACTGTCTATGTTCCCACAACAGGCATCTCAACTAAGGAGTGAGCCCAGCTCCTATTAAATCCACTCTTAAGTGCCTAAATAGGAGCTGACCTCTTCTGGTGTTTTGGATGGTNAGAAGAAAGCTGCCTGCTGGCTCACAGTCAAGAGCCCCCTCTCTGATTTCACATAGGTCCAAAGGACTGCCCTACCATACTTGGAAGAAAGGCTAATCCCTAGGATCATTATATTCACAATCCTGCCTTGTGATCTTTATAAATCTCTCTCTGAACACAGAGGATGAACATCCTAGTGGGATTGTCAAAACGCTTTTTTGTACGAACGTTTGGTTCAAAAGGAAACAGAGCACTGTGAAGTGTCCGTAAAGAAGCAACCATCTGAAGGTTTGCCTTATGAAAGATTAACTTGCATCCTACAGTTGTTTTTTGTTTGTTTTGGTTTTTGTTTTGTTTTTTTTTTTTTTTCTCCCCACAAAGGTTGTTTTTAATGGCTCATGTTTTAAATGCACACTGTTTAATTATTTATGCATCCTGAACCGTATTTTCTGTGTTTGGAACTTTTGATGTGGCACTAACCTTTTTATTTCACACCACTGAGAGTTCATGCTACACTGTGTACAAACAGCATCTAAAGGTCCCCTGGAGAATGCATGCAGCAAGTGTGTAAGACCTGTTTAAACACGTGTGTGAGATGGGTAATTTGCTTGATTACTTCAACGGGTAAGTCAGGGAGTGTGGCAAACCTAGCAACATCCTGGCAGAATGGTTTCAGACCCAGATTGGAAGTCAGAAAGTGTGGCTTCTGTGTGGGATGGCATTTTGGCCTCTCTCCTCTTCTTCTGCATCTTCCCTTTCCTCTGTTTTGCCTTTATTACTTCAATGGAATGGCTTTGGGACAGGTTTTTTTTCTATGTTTTTTTTTTGGTTTTTTTTTTTTTTGCAGTGGTTATGGTAAAGCTTGTCCACTCCTCTTTGAATGTTTACATAATCACAGTGCAAATAATGGGCAGCCTGCTCTAGGTGGCCCTGCATGAGCAAGGGGGTTGGACAAGATGACCTCTGGAGGTCGCCTCCAACCTCAACCATTCTGTGAATAAATGCAATTAATATGAATCTTCTAAATTATTAAAAGAAAATATAGAATTCAAGGCATGGACTCCTAGTCCCTGTGTCTTAAGGAGGCCTTGATTAACTGTCCTTGGTGAAGTCATTTAATGTGTTATGTCTTTCCTGGTGTAGAAATCAAAACAAACATAGATTGTCCTTAATGCAGAAGGTTGGAATAGATTCTGTGTGTTTTCACATCTCTTTACCATCTTTGTAAGTCTCTGGTGTCCTAGAAGTGCAAAACTTAAATTTTATTGTGTGAAAGGTTTTAATTATACTTTCAAAAGAAGTATCTTCAGATGAGTTTGCTAATCCAAGTCCACTGAAAATGGTGTCTGGATAGGAGTGGCTTTAAAAGCACTTGAAGCCAGGTAAAAGGAAAAGGAGAGAAGAATCACAGAAGTCTGGAGCATTACTCACAAGTTTTATGCTATCTAGCATGGATTCATGCTACAGGCTTTGATAACGCAAAAATATACCATGCCCTGGGTTAACGTGCCTACATTTCTAATGCAAGGAAAGTCAGGAGTGAGATCCTTATTAGACACTTACCTATGTTATGGACTTGTAAATGTGGGCTCATATACACATCGAAGTGCTAGTCCAGCAGCTCAGCGTAGTTACTGAAATCCACCCTTGCTCAACATTACATACCCTTGGTTTTGCCCCTTATGACCGTCAGAGATTGGTCAGATCTGTACCAGATTATCCTTGTTTCGATTATGTGCACTAAAATTCTGCAAACAGCAGAAGCTCCAGGATTACTGCAGAAACATGAAAAGGAAGAATGGGAAAGATGTAGTTAGATTGCCTCAACGTCTCCCTGCCTATCACTGCACAACCGCTCCCTATAGAATTTTCTCCATTCCTTGTTATTTTTTCTAGTCCTACATGTTCAAGAACAGGTTTCCTCTTGCATTTGTAGGCTGCCCTATAACTTAATACATCTCCCTGTCAGCAGGTTCTAATATTAAGCCTGAATTTCATTTCATTTCATCCCTTTCCTCCTATTTGTGTTGTGAAAAGCCGGCCATCTCTTCAGCTGTTGATAACACAGTGCCGTGACTGAGAAGGGGAGTTTTGCTCAGCCTTTTGGCATTTGATGGGCTCTGTTTTACAATAGGGACTACACCAACATTATCAATTAAACCTGCACTTGAATATGAAGTTTAGCTTAAAGAAAGATAGACTCCTTCAACATTCAGCGTTGGCCCCTGGGAAGGGAAAGTTTTACATCAAGTCAAATTTGATTTTATCAGAGAGTATATTGCAATTAGACATTGTCCCTTTCCCATCTGCAAAGTAATCTGCAGAATCTGAGCAAGTTTTCTCCAAGGGAGATGTCATGGCCTATTGCGAAATAACTCTTCGTTTTCCAAAACACTCTTGTAACTCAATCTTTCCCATACATGGAGTCCCCTCTCCACGGCACACAGCAGTAATGTTACTTGCTCTGTATATAGTGTCTGTGGGGTTTTTTTGTTTTGTTTTGTTTTGTTTTTTTTTTTTAATTATTTCTTTTACAAGAAAATGGGATCAGGCATTTTGAAAGCACTGGTGTTTATTCCGGGAGAAATCCATCCAAGACAAGTGAACCGTCAACACCTACTTCTCAATAAACAACTGTCAAGGTTTTGAGTAAATGAGGGCTGCGTGTGTGGGTGTGTGTGTCTGTTGGTTATTTAATTACTCCATGAGTGTCCTTGTATCCCTAGTAACCTTCATGTTTTCATTTGAGCTACACCATAGCTTTGCAGTTATTTTCCCCAAACCGTCGCTGGTTCTAAGACAAGATTGTTAGACAGCAGCCTGTCTTTGTTTGCTGCCCGTGTTACTGTAGCGTGGGCAGAAAACTTAAGCAGGCACCTATGACCCCTTTTGTGTGCTTCAGCCGGGATTTTGTGCTGCTCTCATGCCTCTTAGGCTCCCTCACTAACTCCTACATTGAGCCTTTCTCTCCTGAAAGGGCCAAATGTTACTTCTTTCCCATCATGATATCTTGTTTGGAAGGGATAAATTTTAGCTCTTTTGTTCAGTTCACCAACAAAAAGCACTGTTGCGTTAGCTTTTACGGCTTCCCCAACAAACGAGTATGCATAGCCCTCACTTCAGCTAAATGTTGTGGCTTCTCTACTGGCCAGGGGTGCTGCTGCCAGGCAAACCCACCTCCCAGTGGGAGAAAGATATCTTCTCCGCGCCCTGGAATTGCTGCCCTTGTTAGAGTAGAAATCAGATCACTGGAGCTTAACCAGGTGACCCACTCCCCTTGTTTCTTGGAAAGGGGTTCTCATTAAGTTATGTGTTTTGTGATGGGACAAGGCCGTCAGGTAAGGTGATGAGCTGAGAAGGTGAAAAATTAATGAGTTTCATCCACTGCTTTTTTTCTTTTAATTTAATGCTTTTCAGTTCAGCTTCCTTTGAACAAATAGTGCAGACACCCTCACTTCAGCAGGACGTCCCCTAGAACTGGAATAAAATTCTGAAACACCTTCTTTACTAAAATCATGATTTATATTACACTAGTACTTAGAAGCCTCTGCTGAATTTGGAGTTCAGTTTTACCCTATAATCACCCTACAGAAGACTGTCCCTGGATGTATGAAAGATTGGGGCATGCTGAAGTTAGTGGCAGATGCAAGAGCACAACAACAATCTCCAAACTCCTAGGTCAGTTAGACCATGCTAGCTTCCACAGTCCTGTGTGTGTGTGTGTGCTAGCTAAAATAGCTAGAGTGGGAAATTAGTAAATGAAAGAAACAGAGGAGGGACATGAGTTTTCAAAAGGATGCCCAAGTAAGGGCCAAGGCTTGGTCCAGCATCAATGTGGTCAAAATCCACTGGCTGTGTGTGTGGTGAGACTCCTACTCCCCATGAACAGGTTAGATTTCTAATATCAGACAGTGCTCTCCCTCAGCAGGTTTCATAATTATATGTTCTTTTTTTTCTCTTTTGCTGAACCTGTAAGCCTGGGAAACAGTGACCAAGAGTCAAAACCACAGCTAGAGCAGGTTATGCTTGCCTCAAACCAAATTTAATCACAGCAGAGGAAAGCCTTTTTAGTTTCACAGCCATTGTCTGCCCTTGCCTGAGAGGGCTGAGTAATACACTGTTCATTAGAGGTGTGGCGATGGGATGAAGCCTCTCTGGAAGCACCACAAATGGAGCAGAGGTGCTCTTGTTGGAAATAACCTGTAGAAGAAGCAAAGGATGCCCAGAGGCAGGTGATGCTGCTCCGTGGGCAGCTAGCTCAGTTGCTTTCTTCCTGTGGTCAGATGCTATACCCTGTGGTTAACAGAATATCCATAACTCGAGGTTTTACTGATAAGCAAACCTCAAATGACCAAATAAAAGTTTGAACAAGAAGCTAGAAGCATGCTCATCTGAACACATGACCAGCTTGAATCCTGGTAACAGATTTTCTCTGTTTTCAAATGCCCATTTGTATAACATGGCATTTTCAGGGAGAGTACAGGGAAACGTTAACATCTGTTAACTTATAAAAAAATCCTGGTTTTAATTTTGAATTGTGTGCCTAAGTTTGCTCTTTATTTTTGCTTTCAAATTACTTTTATTTGTCTGGAAACAGTGAAGTAAAGACACAGAGACTGTGGTGTATCCAAGATTATCTCTTTGCTCTTGGTTTACCTCAAAAAGGAGAGAGAAGTCTTTCATTCAAGAACAATTCAAATTAAGACTTTGTGAGGGTGAGGAATGAAAAATCCTCTGCTTCAGGCAGGAGGAATGACATTAGGCAAGCTGCAAAGGTTCACAATCTACTGTATTCAGAATGTGATTTCAAAGAACTGTAAGGATCCCTATGCAAAAAAATATATAAATAAAAAAATAGGGTGTAAATCTTGAAAGCTTTGTCAGGAATAGGTTGGGCCTCTGTACATTTTATTGGTCAGAAAAGGCTTCCAAAAGGCTTTTGTAAAGGCACAGTTCATTCCTTTCGTGTCTGGTATGGAGCAGGAGGAAGAGCGGTAAATGTGTATTACAGAATGCCTACATAAATCGGGCTATATTCATCCTGCCTCCCTTTAGGTGCCTGAATTAGCTGCTCAGGTGCCCTGTATATTCAGTGGAGTGATGTAGCATGCTCTGATGTCTTCTCTGTTGGCCTCGTGGACTATATAGTGGACCCAGACTCCTAAACCAGACGTTGCTCAGAGTTTAGTGGCCAGAGAGGTGCTCTGTGAATATCCTTCTCCAACTGACAGATTGTGCCAAGCTTTTCTGCACATGGTGCTGGAGGACCATTTCATGCAGTATTTTAATAGGTGTCATTCCAAACCTGATCTCGTACCTGACCAGGTCACTCCAAGCTACAGCCTCAATAAGAAACACCTCAGTCATATGGAGGAAACTTGTATTTGAATCCTGACCTGTATTTCTTATTTTACTTCCTACTCTAGAATTTACTTTCTATGGTTCCAAACAAAAAACTCCTTTTCTGGAGCAAGGGCAGGAGCTGAAAGCACAAAGCCTTTGCTTGAATCGCACTTTTTTTTCCCTATCATGCTCGAAGAAAAACCCCGGTGAGCAGNAAAAAAAAAAAAAAAAAAAGCCTTCTTTAAAAGTAAACGCCCACCAACACACTCTCACACAGAAATACGCACACAGAGAGCAGGTAGAACATTACAGGTGGGTTGCGACCGCAGATGCATGGATAATCCGTGTTCATATGAACACAAAGTAAAGGACTTAAAAAATGTGCAGTCACGGGTTTGCAGCATAGAAATCATAACCCTGTATACCTGAGACTTTGCTGGATCCCAGCTGGCTGGCTGTGAAAGGGTTTGCGCTGCTTCGGAACACGGCCCCACATTCCATCCTCTTTGGCAAATGGGGATTCCAGTTGCGTCTCTGGTACCCATGGTCACTTTTGATGGCAAGTCCTCATTTCAGTCAGTTCAGAGCCCTTTTATTTCACACCCACACTGACACACACAGATTCACACGTAGCAAAGATTCAGTCTGTGCTTCAGCTAGATGTTCATTTATTTGAAGTCATGTTCATCTCGATTGTAAAATGCCTTGGGAACAGGGGCTTGGGATCTTGCTTTTGGGAGCCTTCATAGGCGCTGGCAAAAGTAAGGGTGAGGAAACCTAAATTCTTCTACTGGCACTGGCAGAAGAAAGTGGAAAGACATTGGGCAAATCACTGAGCCTTTGTATTTCCATGTGTAGTGTGCAGAATAGTGACTTCCACTTCTTTCATCAAGTACTTTGAGGTTTATTGAAGATAAACTTTAGATACCAACAAGGCCTCTTTGCTTTGTATGAATGATATGGTGGATGTAATTCTGAAGAGTTTGATAGAAAACATATATAATAAACTTGTTACTTGTTTATTCATTTGTTTATACCCCCCTGCCACACATAAACACATAAGCTCAGTTTTTACTTACTGAAGTAGTATTTTTACAAAATTTATAACCACAGTTCCTGATGGAGAAGGGCATGATAGATAGAAACCTTTGCCTGTTGTTCTGGATATATTTATAAGGCGATGCCACCAGATTGGAACTTGTATGTTGATGAGACTAAAAACTTAATTTTTCATACCTACCATGGCAGTTCATCCATCTGAGTCCTTGTCAGTCTGAAAAGCCTAAATGTGTCCTTGGATGGGGCAGGAAGAATATACGTCAATTTTTTTATCATACTTCTTCTACTAAACCCTAGCCGTTGTGCACAGCACTGGCTTCTTTTTAAATATTAAATAAGTAAATAAGAGTAAATGCAAAATATGTTACATGTGGGGAAATGACTGCCAGGAAGCTTTGTTTCTCTCCTCTCTCCATCTCTGGAGATATTATACATGCAGGTATCTGGTACTTTCAATTATTCTTTACCCACTTCAGGGTGAAAAAAAAAAGGGGGGGAGGGGGGGCAAAAAAAAAAATTTACTGTAACAAAAACTCACAGCCTCTAGTCAGGGAAACACCGAGTTCTCAGATATACATAACAAGCTGAGCAGTCTGTAGCAGCAGAAATTACAAGTGCTGCACACTGAACTAAAGTCTCTGGCACTTTAAAGTGCACATTTTCCAGCTTTGCCCTTTCCATAGTATTCCATGGGGGCCACCCATCGCAACTGCTGATAAGGTCGTGTGCAGGGTTGGTGATGAATCTGCACTGATTTCAGAAGGTTTTTCTGTCTGGTTGCAGAAAATATATACGCCTGTATCCTTGAGAGGAATCCATAACAGGGACTATGCAGAAGTATCTGCATTGTCTAGTAGAAAACAGAACAAAGGGGGGGAAACGAGGAAAAGAAATAATAACTATAAGTAAGAAAGAAATATTTTACCTAGAATGCAATTTTTTTTTTTCTTATTTGAATTATGTTTAAGGCAGTAATTGAATAATTTTTGCACCAGTGACTTCAACATATGTAACCTTTTTGTACAGTGGTTTGAGATTTAGCTTTTGTTCTTTTTTCTCCCTCTGGCCCCCAAGAAAGCCCCAAAATCCTTCTGAACACTGAGTGTGACATTTGGACTCAGGCAGAGACCTCCAACAATTCAGGGTTTTGTATCTGGGTTTTTGTTTTGAGACTGTGATGCAGCATACAAAACAGCAGAGAAATTTAAGCCGAAGAAGACCAAATCAATATGTTCTTCCATATTTAAAACAGGAAAAATAAAAAGAAAGAAAAAAAGCAGCCACTGACTAAAATTGACTCCTCACGTCTTCAGATGCAGGATTTTTTTATTTCATGTTCTGTTACAGATGTCTGTGAGACTTAGATTCAGATTGAGTATCGGATTTGGTGCCTCATCTTAAAGTCTGGGGTCAAATCTCAGCTATTTGGTGAAGACAGAGTCAGTCTGGAGGAATATTTCACATACATTTGCCTCTCAAAAGTCCATGATCAGCCAGCACAGATGAATGGCAAAAGGAATCACAGTGGTTTCTCCTGTGGCGCATCGGTAGCCTGAGTGCGTTGAACCAATGGCATTTGGCTTCACTCGTGCTTGCAGAACCATGTGTGGTACAGCGCTGCCCATCCTTGTTCTGGTGGGAACCACATCTCACCATGATCATTGAGATAGAAAGGCTCTTCCTAGTAAATCAGCTCTGTTGTACCAGTGGGACACGCTGCTTTACAGCAGCAGGGAATATGGCAAGTGAAATGAATTGTTAAAAAAATGTGAAATATTCTTTTTGGTGCCAAGGATGAGGAGAAATGGTTGGGATGAACCCAGAACTGAGGTGTGTCTAGGGATAGAAATGATTCCAGGGAAGGAGAAAAAACACTCCAAACAGTGAGATTTATTATGCTGGGATATAGCCTCCCAGAGGAAGGGGTTGAAGACACTTTGCTGGAATTGTTTAACACCAGGTTGGACAAAACACTGGAGGTTATAGAGAGGATATATAGTCACGGATTTTTAAGGTTAGAAAGAGCCATTCTGATCACTTAGTCAAACCTCCTGCATGACTCATACCAGGACATTTGCCTAGATATATTCCTCTTACAAGTCCAATAGCTGTCGTGCATTAATGCATATCGGTTAGAAAAACACCCAGCCTTGATTTAAAGGAAACTTCCGGTAATAGAGAATACATTCCTATGATAAGCTGTTCTCACGATTACTTAAAATCCCTATTAAAAATGTGGTTTGTGTTTCTCATCTCCATTTTCCAAGCTTCAGTGTCAAACCCTGTGCCTGTCCGTGAAACTGAAGGAGCTTCTACGGCACTCTTGTCCCCGTGTATTCTTAGTCCCTCTGATGTGTATGTCAGGTGCTTATAACACCAGGTTCACCTGTGCTTTAGCAGATCTCCCTCTCTCTCCTCAAGCAGCTCTTGGAACCACTTATCCTCTGCCAAGTCTTCCAATGCCAATCCTGCAGAATAAGTTACATTTTGAAGAGAAAGAGGCATAACTTTGCTCCCTTAGCAATGGGAAAATGTATTTTGATGGTCTGAAGCACGTACTGCCTGCTTCTGATTGACCCTCTGTGCCAAGCTGATTGGATAGCCAACTGTATCTTCAGTGTCAGTATTTTTATAGCGTTACTCAACTCAAGCACACAGTCAGCACTTAAGAGGAAGCAGTAACAGGGCTGGGAAAGGTTTTGCTTTGTCAACATGTGTAGAGCAAAGAAATGCACTTAGGTGAGTTACTAGAACAAAGGCAATTAAAAGGGCAATGCTCTGAAGTGCTGGTGGTACTGCACGATGGCTGTCTGGTCACTGTGTCTCCACTCCTAAGGGGAGCATGTGCATAGAAATCACTGAATTTATACACAGGTTCAAGAATTTAAGGGTTTCTCCAGACCAGATCGTCAGCATAGGATAAGCTAAATCCTGACCCAGAAGAGCTACAAGCTTTGCTGTTCTGGATGCTAATCCCAGGCCTGAATTTATATTAAAAGGCTTTCCACCTGCCTATTCGACCTCATGGGTGAAAAGACTGGGAACTTAAAAAGCTGATTTTTAGCCCGATTTCTTAGGTGAGGAGCTAGAGAAGCTTGGGAGGTCATTTGAGCACAAAGCTGTGCTTGGGGTGTCTTACAAGCTTCTTTTCTGGACTACTGTTCCCTACCTTCTTTTTTTCTGGTCTGTGCTGCTGTTGATGTATGTGTGTAGATGCCAAACCTAAACTTCGTCAGGGCCTTTAAGTAATGCTGCTGCACCTTAATAAAACTGTAGTTAGCCTGGTGCTGCTCTTGTGAAAATGACTGAGAAAGTCTTGAAAGTCAAGGAACAATTAAAGCTTGGGTTCAGATCCCAAATGGTTTTCCACTGGAGATTCACACTTAATAAAATACAGAAAATTGCATTTTATTTTGGTACATAAATACTGGTAGTGGGGGACTGTGGCATTTAGAAGAGAGAATCGCTCCACCAGAAAACTCACTTCAGCAAAATGATGCAGTTCAGTTGAGCCCCTTTTATGATCTGAGAAATGACTGGTTTTATAGCACATTAAATAAAACCTGCTATTTGAGCTGGAGGTTTATTAGTAAAGGTGATTTTGCCATAGCTGGGGAGGGAGGGGAGGAAGGACTGATGAAGTATGAACATCAAAGCAGAGATACGTGTTGTTCAGAAAACAGCAGAGCTCCAAAAATGTGGTGTCACCTCACCTAGGATTGTCACACAAATATTTTGTGTCAGGTTTTTTTTTTGGTTTTTTTTTTTTTTTTTTTTTTTTTTTTTTTTTTTTTCCGATACATTTTATCCACACCCGGTG